>CAEGAF010047360.1:0-71617 GCA_903067075.1 Micropoecilia bifurca
TTGACTTCCTCTGACTGGCTCATGTGTGACGTTGGTGCTCGATACTTTCTCTCTTGGAAAATTGTCCTTTGGATGTGGTATGTTGCTTAGGGTACCTTTACTTTGTAGGTCGACTTGATGCTTTGCTTGTCCTTCAATATATTCCAATGTGTGTTCTGCTGATTCAGCATGTATTGGTGCCTTGCTCCTTTGCAAAACAGAAAATTGGCCACTGATACTCTCAGCTGCCTCCAGAATGTCCGCTTCTGCATCAGCAGCTGCTGCCTCTCGCTGCAAGCTCATGGTCTCCAATCTTCCAATTTCACTTTATCCAGCTTAAGTTGTACTTCTCGCTCAGCGTAAGATGCGCGTTCACGTGCTACTTCTGCTCTGGCGCGGGCTAACGCTGACCTGCTGACCTGCTGACCTGCTGACCTGCTGACCTGTGATGCAGACGAGCTATGCTTCCTGCGCTGACTTGAGACGCACTGTCATGATCTTCCATGATTCCAGACGAAGTTGCGGTTGATTCTTCAGCCTTTTCACTGTAATGGTCTCGCTAAGGTGTCTTGTAACCATCAGCTAACCATCAGCCAAACTCCTTTCACACGAGTCAGGATTAAGTAGAGCTTCCTTTATTTTTCATGTAGAATGGAGTGAAAAGGCTTTGCCTCGAGGAACTCGATCTGGAAAGCGGCGTTCATAACGGACACGTCTGTTCATCCTCTACCACTAGTAACAACAGTACTGGCTAAATAGCGTAAACGTAAAAGCAGTTCCCTAAAGGTCCAACAGATGGCAGCAATGCTCCATGCAAAATAAAACACCCACAGTTTACAGGACAGTCAGTGTTTCAATGGTTTTAACTGAAGTATTTGTATGCATTNTCTGGCCATCTAGTATAGGCATCCATGACTACCAGAAACAGCTGCTTGTGGTCCTCTGCAAAATCCAGATGGATTCTCTCCCAGGGGCTGGCAGCCCATTTCCATTTATGCACTGGTGCAGTACTAGGCATACTACGCTGCTTTTGACAAATGGTTCACTCACTGACTTCCTGTTCAATGCACACATCTACTGCTGGCCACCAGAATAAACTTCTGGCGAGGGATTTCATCTTTACCATTCCCCAGTGGTGTTCATGTTCTGAAATCAACGGATCCCTTAATTTCTTAGGAGCCACCACTCGTAACCCCCACAGTAGACAATCATCTTCAACAGTCAGCTCAAAACGTCTTAGAAAATATGGCTTCAGCAGCTCATCCTGTACATGTTTAGGCCAGCCAGTTAACACCAACTGTTTCACCACCTTTAACACAGGATCTTTATCTGTTTCTTTTGCTATCTCTCTTGCAGGGATAGGTAACTCGTCAAGGTAAGATACTTTGTAGATAGGGTTTGACACCACATTCACACTTGGTTTCATCGGTAACCTTGATAAAGCATCTGCATTGCTGTGTTGCTCAGATCTTTTGTACTGAATCTCGTNACCTTTGCAATCTAGCAGCAGCTAATGTAGGCACACCTGTTTTTGGTCCCAAGATTTTTAGCAATGGTTTGTGGTCCATCACTAAAATGAATTTTCTTCCATAGAGGTAATCATGAAACTTCATAACACCAAACACTAAACTAAGTGCTTCTTTTTCAATCTGAGTAGTTTTGTTCTGTCTTAGTTAGCATTCTTGATGCAAATGCAATCGGTCTTTCACTTTCATCTTTCATTTGGTGACTGATTACAGCACCAACTCCATAAGGAGATGCATCACATGCTAAGATAATTGGTAGCTCTGCATCAAAATGTATTAAGATTTTGTCAGATTGAAGAGGTTTCTCTGCATTTTCAAATGCATTTTGACATTTTTAGTGGGATTCTAAGTTAAAATGGCCACATAAATTGTGAAAAAAGAACAAAAATATGAGGCTGAGTGTCTCACAGAATCAGTAATCTTTCTCTCTGAAACATACACAGCACAGTGGATGTCTGACTCCAAAACTCTTCTTAACTTGCCCTTACGGGCATCCATCCATCCATCCATCCATCCATCCATCCATCCATCCATCCATCCATCCATCCATCCATCCATCCATCCATCCATCAAATTTTATTTGTATAGCACATTGCAGCAACACATTTCAAAGCGCTTTAAATAAAAACAAAATGTGACATTGAATAAACAGTGAGAAAGAAAAAGAGATGAAATGAAAAAAGAGATGAAAAAAAGATTCAAAAAGATTAAAACATTAAAACCCACACCCCTTTTAGGACTTCAGTTAAATGTTGTTTAACTGGGATTCTAACCCTCTAGGACTTTAGTCAAAAACACAGTCTGACAAGGATTCCATCCTCTAAGTTTTTAGTTGAAACGCTGTCAACTGGGACTCTAAACCCCATAGGACTTTAGTGAAATGTGATTTAACTGGGACGTGAGAACCGTGAGAAAGAGAAATAAAAATAAATTAATAAATAGATAAGTAAAGATAAAAACATTAAAAACATCAAAGACATCAAAACCCACACCCTAACCCTATTTTATCCATAAGCAACTCTAAACAAATGAGTTTCAAGTTGAGATTTAAAGGCACCCAGTGTTTCTGCTGGTTTACAGTTTTCTGGAAGTTTGTTCCAAATTTGTGGTGCATAGAAATTGAATGCTGCTTCTCCTCGTTTGGTTCTGGTTCTGGGGATGGAGAGCAGATCAGAACCAGAAGATCTGAGGGATGTAGTTGGTTGACTTTGGAGTCCCTTGAGTAAAACGTGGGTTAGAATCCCTTGAGTAAAACGTGGGTTAGAGTCCCTTGAGTAAAACATGGGTTAGAGTTCCAGTTAAATGACATTTAACTAAAATCATAAGGAGCTTAGAGTACCAGTTGACTGTGTTTCAATTAAAGTCCTAGAGGTTGGAGTTGTCAAACGGTGTTTTTGACTAAATCCCAGAGGGTTAGAGTTCCAGTTAAACAGCGTTTAACTAAAGTCCTAGAGGTTGGAGTCCTTGTCAAACAGCGTTTTGACTAAAGTCCCAGATCGAGTTTGAGTCCCAGATAAAGACAGGGGTGTGGGTGTCGTCCCCCCTGGTTGAAAAGGGGTGCGGGTATAAATGTTTTTATATTTTTTAATCGTTTTTTTCAAAATCTTTCTCTTTCTTACTGTTTATTCAATGTCACATACTGTTTTCTTTTAATTCTGTAAAGCACTTTGAAATGCCTTGCTGCTGAAATGTACTATGCAAATAAAATTTGATTTGATTTTTGATTTGATGTACGAAGCTTATATAGTCAATCTTGGACTTAATTTCACTATGCATGAGGTTCAGCCATTACACTGAAGCAGTGAAACAGGTCAGCCATAAACACTATGGTGATGGACCTGGCATAAGCTTCAGCCATTGCACTCTGGCTGAAGACCATGTCAAGCCTGTCCTGGTTCTTACCAAGGGCAAGTATGACTTACACAGATGTGTTACTGGTTAAGCATCAGAATGCTGGGTCCAAATTGACGGGCACATGTTAGGCAGGCCCCTTTTGAATTGCTTCAGGAATTTAATATGTATAGTTCACCCTGGACTGCACAGTGGTGCAGTTGGTAGAGCTGTTGCCTTGCAGCAAGAAAGTTCTGGGTTTGATTCCCGGCTCAGGGTCTTTCTGCATGGAGTTTGCATGTTCTCCCTGTGCATGGTGGGTTCTCTCTGGGTACTCCGGCTTCCTCCCACAGTCCAAAAACATGACTGTCAGGTTAATTGGCCTCTCCAAATTGCCCCTACGTGTGAGTATGTGTTTATGGTTGTTTGTCCTGTGTGTCTCTGTGTTGCCCTGCGACAGACTGGCGACCTGTCCAGGGTGACCCCTGCCCCTCGCTCAGAACAAAGCTAGAGATAGACACAAGCAACACTCCCGAAACCACTAAGGGACAAGGGTGTAAAGAAAATTGATGGATGGATAGTTTACCCTGTTCTATACAGTAATATTAGATACGTTTTTCATTGAAAGATGCTTATTTCAAAAAGTGTCATTTTGTAACTCAGATGTAATCTTATTTATTTCTACTCTCTTTTATTTCAGACCCATGCAATGATAGACCTATGCTTCTCTTTTAATAAGACAGATGTGCAAGACAATATTTTGTTTTGAAACAATAATTTACAAAACTCTATTCAACAAAATTCAGACTTCTTTGTTTCAATAAAACATTGTGTATTTACTTTATTGCTGAACATATAAAAGTAAATAAAAAACACATTTCTGTGTTGCTTCAACGTGATGATTTTGCCTCCTATTTATCTTTGTCAGACTGGTACGCAGATGATGTAAAGTGTAAAGCTGCATCCATGACATTGCAAGACATCTACAACAAACCTTAAACACAAATGCTTTAACTTTTATCACGGTCTGAAATTCCTTCACAGCAATAAATAACATTTATTCCTCTATAAAAGTGTAATAAATATCATTAAGTTAAAACATTTTGCATTTCATAAATTAAATCTCATATGTGACTAACATATTCCATGGGGTATAATTGCAAGGCAGTTCTTTCTTTAAGGATAAATATTAAAAACTGTAAGGAGAAATAAAGTAGAAATGACTCATTGAAAAGAACCCCTGAAGTCCGCCACTGGAAGGAATTCCTTCATAACCACACTTCACAATGAAAAGTAAAGAAAAACACCACTAAACACCTTGTTCCCAATGGAACAAATTCAGCCACCAGATGTTTCTACACACATCCACATTTCCTGGCGGAGTGTTTCCTCACAGTGTGGTAAATAAGGTTGTCGTCCAGAAACGACAGGTCATCGTCAAACGCGATCGGCCGACAGCAGGCCTGCAGGGGCGTGTCTTTGGCGGCGAGCTTCCTCCTGTTGACCAGGTTGAAAAGGATTTTGTCGTAGTTGGTTTCTGACTTTCTGCAGGGTCCAGAGCAGTACCGGAATATCATCTCCTCGCTGGAGCTGTAGCCCAGGCCCAGGTCCGTCACGTTCAGGTGAATCTGTCTGAGCATGCAGCCCTGTCTTCGTCCACCACCTTCTCGTCTTCCACTCTTCCTGCTTGTTTCTTCTCCTTTATTTTCTCTTCTCCTCTCTTTGTGCTTCATCAGCCTCACTCCCTGCTTTCTCCCCCTTCTGTGACGAGTCCTGATCCAGTTTTCGCTGAGGTGGGAAGAAAAGGAGGTGGAGGTGTGTGAAGGCTCTGCAGAGGAGCGACGGACTCTGCTGACCACTATTTTGATAAAGTCCATAACGTTTTTGTTACTCTGGATGAGCTCCTCCATGGTGTCTGAAACAGATTACCAAAAGTGTCAGAATCACCAACATACCTGATGCTTCACAGAACTCGCCTCTAGTTAGTTATTAAAACTATAATGTTGTGTTTTTCTGGGGTTTTTGTGTTTTTATTCAGCCAATGAATTAAACTGCAATAGTTTAATTTACTTTACTAATAGAATCTATTCCTGGCTATCAAAAAGACAGCTTTGAATTGAAATGGGCTGTAGTGAAGATATGTCAACGAGGAAAAGACTGTATTATTATTATTTATTTATTTTTATTTCATTTTATGGTTTTGCATCTATCATTTCATTTGCTTTCATTTACATTTTTTCAATGGGTTCTTGTATTCACAGCGGACCTTCCAAGTAAGGCTTGCCAGATCGTCTGTCCACTCCTTGCTGTTTAGCCTCCAAGGATTCCCTCTTCTTACCACCCCACGCCTCCCCAAACTCTTTGGACTTTTTCTGTTAGCTTGTTGATTTTAGAGTTTGTGATGTTCTTCAAAACAACTATAAGTCATATGTGTAAGAGCCTTGATAAAGTATCAATGCTGTGATGACATAAAGAATGATTCTGATTCCCATGCGTGTGGACTTTTCTTTACGCACTTCTCATGTTTTCCTGTAAATGCCAGGGTTTTCTCTGGGGTCTTCGGTTTCCTCATGCAATCCGAAACATGCGACTGGTGATTCTAGAAATATATTTGGATCTGAGTGTTTGTGTTTATGGTATTGTCTCTGTCTTGACCCTTTGATTAATTGGGGGATTGACCCTGCAGTGTATCTTGTCAGTGATTGTTTGGAGAGACATAGAGTAACTATGTATTTTAGGGATTGAATTGACCAAAACACATTAAAATCTAAACATAATAAAGCATAAAAGGTTCCTCTGAATATCTGCTGCATGTACAATGCTTTGGGCCCTACAAGTGTGAAATTATTTAAAGACATAACAGTCTCTTTCATTTGTTTTACAAGTCTTTGAGATTACACATCTTCAGCAGGCAATATGTGATTCTATAATTTAAAAGTGAGATTTGAGAACACACATTAAAGTGATTACTTCATTTAAAATGTTTAAAGTGGATATATTTTTAATGATCAAAGACTTAAAAACATTAAACAAGCAATCACACATATTCCAGTTTTAAACAGAACTGCAAAAAGGAAGCCTTAAGAGTCTGGACTTGATCCAAGATCTCATTCCTTTCAGAAAGCCTTTTACCCTACTGACCTTCACAAATATGGTCCACAGTCTACTGCAGGGAATGTTTTCCTCTTGCAGAGTTCAAACTTAAAAAATGTCAGCTAGTTTATCACTTGAATTCATCCATTTGTTAAACAGAGCTATATTTTTAATCAATTCACAGTGCAAAAGGTGCAGCGAGTTTCTGTTGTTTTGATTTTGAACAAATTAGTTTAGGACATGTATTTCTAACCTGAGAACATTTTCTAACATGATAATTCAGGACATTAATGTAAAAAAATACATAAAGCATAAAAACGGGTTAATCCTGTTGTTTGTTGGAATGCACATGATGGGAATTAAATTCAGTGAACAAATCCATTTTAAATACAACTTAGTAAAGTGTGAATGTTTATGTTTTTAAAGTTCCAGCATAAATAATTACTTTCAATGTTTTTAATACCCTACTTATAAGTTTACGAATTTAGGGACAATTAGAACAATGAACACTCATCCTATTTAATATTTCAACAAACAGTTTTTGTAGAACCTTTTGCTCTTACATCTGTCTCCTGTGTCCAGTTCGCCTGCTGTCTCTGCAGGGCGCATGTCCGGGGAGAGAAGGGACAGGCGGATCGGAACCGGCGGAGCCTCCAGGGGAGCGTCCGGCTGCTGGCGGCTTCGGAGCAGCGAGCTGGGCCTCACTGCACTCAGCAGAATCAAACAAGTGGTCAGGCTATCCCATAACTTCATGGTCCACCTCAGTCCGACTGAAGGACATGGCGCGATACGCACTCAAATGATATCAGTCGATAAAAAAAGTGATGCAGAAGAAGAAGAAGAAGGGACTGGTGTATCCCGGAACACCAAGTTTCTTCTGAACTTGTCTGCCACATAAATTAGAAAAACACGCTGGGCAGAGGTTTGCATAGAGCAAGGCGGGTCTTTTTCAGAGAGCTCCAGCTGATTCTAGTCCATCCCATTGAACATCGATCCAGACGGAGCTGGCTGGCTGCGAGGAGAGGCAGAGGAGATGTGGAGAGGTGCTGACGTCTGGCGGTGCTTCGTCCGCGCTCTGTCTGGTTCCTCCTCCCCGCGCCGGCTGCCCGGAGGGCGGGCGCGCACATCCACGGCTGGCTGACCCTGGGATCCAGCACCGGTTCTGGTGGTGGAGTTATGTTTTGAGAAAGTTTCGGTGTGTGTATTCAAATGGCCGAAAGGGAGAGAGCGAGGTTTCAACACTTTTCACCCGATTTCCCGTCACGAGTCTCCAGAGTTTGGCGCGCGCGTTCAAACGTTGTTTGTGAGAAGCCAGTAAAAGCAGGAGAGGTTTTAGATTTAGTAGCTTGGTCTAATTCACGCCAAGATTCATAATCCCTGTTAATTAATGACTGTCTAGATTTTTATCTTTTTAAAAAACAAAGCAGACCTTATGGCTGCAATATTTTAGACCTTTTTTTTTAAGATGTGAGATTATCTATGCCCAAAATAAAGTGAATAGTTGAAAGACTTCGGAATATAACATCAATGTATTTTAATGACTTACTTTATTAAGTAAAGTTGTAAGAATAAGAAAGAAAAACAGATATACTTGATGTCTGTGTCCGTTTCCATCTTTGTGTCTCATGTAAAATCGATGATACACAATATCAATTGTCTGTAAATTGTTCATTTAAGTTTGTGAAGTGATGTAGATGTCCTCAAGAAATTGAAACCAAATGTAGCAGGAAATCTACCAAACAGATGTCCAGTCTCCTTGTGAGACACATGGGTCTCCTTACAGCAGAGGTGCAGACAAGTCAATCAGGTATTTTGGGGTTCAGTTTGAGACTAATTAAAGGTCATTTCATTCATGGCGGACAACATGGGAACGTAGGCCTAGAACAACCTACAGCTCAAAGAAGCACAAAGAAGAAAATATTTCATTTGTTAACTTGGTCAGTTAATTCAAACTTTGGCTTGATTGAGGGATTTCTGTATCTAACAAAAATCTGTGACTTTATCTAAATGTCTTAAATGTTGACTAATGTTAAACATGTTCAATTAAAACTTGTATTGCTGCTGAATTTGTAGCAGACAAACTCTTTCAGGAAACGTCAGACCTTTTACAGTTGCTTGAAAGTTATTAAGCAGTATTATTTCTCTTATGTTGCCTTTACTGTACAGTCTTTTATTCTTATCTTTCTAATAATATATAATAGATTAGATTGTAAGAATAGTATAAGAGGTTATTATACACTGTATGAACATGCATGCTCCCACTAGCCTTTCATTATCTATTCACTGAAAAATTAATCAAGAAGAACTCTTGATTAATAAGATTAATAATTAATAACTAATTAATCATTAGTAAGATTAATTGATTAATTAAGTTCTTCTAAATAAACCTCAACTGTTTGAACTTTCCAAACACGGAGTCATTTCAACACCAAACGTCCTAAATTGTACTTCAAATTGATTTGCTGATATTCTTTTCTTTGCTCCTTAAATAATTAAATAAATAAATATACCACAGAAGTAGACTTAAAACCATTAAGACTGTGGGACGTTCAGGAGAGATATTGGAAGAAAACCTCCTCACAACTTTAACTCTCAGATGAGCTCATGGGGACTTTCCAATTTCAGTTCAAGAATTTAAAAACTCTATAAAAACAGGAAGAAAATTAGATATTGAGTGAGGTTGGCGCCAACGGAATATCTTTATTTTAATAGGTTTGCTGTCTTTATCAATCGGGATGTTTCAAAATAATGACAGATGAGATTAGAAATCCAAGACATGATTTGGCAAAAAGAGCATGTTCCCAACCCCGCTATAGGTTATGAATGGATTATTGAATATTGTAAAAAGCACATTTTTCTTGACCTGTTGCAGCGTTTGGACTGTAATCGACACCATGTGCTGCTGCTGTTGTGGCCTGAAGGTGAGAGCGATCAGACTACAGGAGCTGTGAGAGTGGATATCGTCCGCTTGCTTAAACCATGTGGAGTTAACCGGTGTTAAGAGAAGGTCAGCAACAGTTTAAGAAAGTTAATCATTTACTTCAGGTTATTGTCCCGTAGAGTCAAGTTGAATCCCTGAAACAGTACAAAAGGACTGTAAGAGAGAAAAAAAATACATTGGGCAGGGCAGTAAATTTTCAGAAAAAAATTCTGTAAGTGTGGAAATACTTTTGTGGAATAATTGGGGAGTTTTCTGAAAATAAAGTCTAATTTTCAAATATTTCACATTGAAATTTGTGTAATCTGTGACAGTGTTAGAGATATGGCACCATTAGTGGACACGGTTTATTTCTGCCTATTATGCAACAAGATAATTGTTCTTACACATAAATAAATCCCTCCATCCACAGGATCCCGTATTATTCTGTAATGTTAAAAATACTTATTTGATCATTTAATGCAAGTATTGAGACTTTGTTCATGTCTGTTTTACAGAGAACCCATTTCTCTGTGTTTGTTTTTCAGTATGTCTATGTCTGTTCCTACTGTATATGTTTTTATTTCTCCAGGAGAGGGAACCATTGAGTTTCATTTGTAGGAACAAATTATCATTTCTTCAGCCACTCAGTTTCAGGTATCACAACTATAATTAAGGGAATGCATGTCACACCACAGAGGTCTTTGGGACATGAACCTACAGTGTTGACAATGATAAATTATGTTTTTTGACACTTCAAACAATTACGTTAAAGATCAGTCATTTGAAATGTTCTCTAAATGTGATTTTATATAAGTCTAAATTCAACTTTTTCAGTTAATTGTGTTACTGCGTGATGTAGGGAATACTGACAACTATTATCTCCATGACATGAGATGAATCTTCTTAAAAAAATGAATAAGGAAAACAAATTGGTTTTTGTTTTAAGATTGAGACTAATGGTTGGCAACACGTTTATTTGTTGAACACTTGTTTAGCCAGTTGATGTGTAAAATTGAACACGGTGGCCAGTCTGCATTTCTTGGAGACCTGAGATTCTAAGAGTAGAATATTTTTATCTTGAGTATTATTATTATTAAGCCCTGAGAGTATCATGGAATTATAAGTAATTTTACGTTTTGACAGGGTTATTTATGGAGCTGTCAGTGGTTTGTATTATGTGACAGTTTTCCCCAAAGATGAAAGTCATTATTGAAAACAGAGTGAAAGGCAACATTTTATTGAATGTAGTCAACGCTTCAATCAGCAGGAGTCCTCAGGGGAAACATCAGGAAGACAGGCATTTTGTGCAATCTGAAAGCCCAGTCATTTTTCACAGTGACATTTATTGTGCTTTTTAACTACTTTCACATGTCCGACTGCTGGCCTCAATAGTTGTGCACTTTCAAAGTTGGTGAATTTTTTTACCTGGATAATTTACCTTTTACTAAACTGATTTCATGAAGGTCTTCTGCCAGCCGTGGTTTGCTTATCTCAGTTTTTGTAAACGTTAGTTCGCCAATGGTAAAAGTCAAGAGATTGTCTTATAAATTCTTCCATTTATTGTGTACCAAAGAAAATTATGAGAAATTAAAACAAATTACAAGACAAAGTGCAATAAAACAAGTTGCATTGATTATTATTGAAAACAACAAATCAAAAATTAGCAATATTGTTTAAAACACAAAAATATTAATTCAAGATCTCCTTAAAGGTCTTACTAAATATTGAGTATGTTATATAAATTTATTAATTAATTAGTAATATGTTAATATGTGTTACGTAGACAGACACTGCCAAGACAAGATTACCTTTATGTGTATAGGCTTAATAATAGCAACATCAGCTTTTTTTGCTGTGGTGTAATAATGGTAAAATTACTTTGTGGATCTATTCCTATTTAGAGTCTTATTTTGTAATATTACGGTAATATCTATCCAGTAATGGAGGATGCCGCTAAATCGAGGTACTACATCGACTGTGCGTCTATTACATAGACATACAGCTATGCTCTGTGAGCAAATGACCAAGTTTTCTTACAAATTTCTAAAAAAAACAAGAGCCTTTGGTCTACATGTAGAGATGGAAGGAATTATAATCATATGTGAAATTAAATAAAGGACTATGGCAGCTTTTATGAAAAATTCCTGACAGGAGAAGGGGTTTTATTTTGTTACAGGTTCTGACTAACCAAAAGCTCTTATGACAATTTATGTGACCAGCTTGTTAAACAGAAAAAAACACAGTTTAAATTATATCAAGGATTTTCATCACAGATTCACAAAGGAAACACAAAACCTAAGAACAAATACTTAATGATTTCATATGTCAAGTACGTTTCCTGCTTTCTTTCTTTGTTATAAATGTATATCTTCAATTTGAGTCACATTTTCCTGAAAAGGTCAAACAAGACGCCAAACTCGTATTTTTTTCCCCCATACTGGAAGACGGTTTAAAAATAGACCAAAACTTTTCTTAAATGTCACTGTGAAACTCTTACAACTAGAAAAAAAGTTTTTCTACAGAGTTTTAGAGTAAATCTAACTTAGCAGTTTAAAGATCAAGAGGGTGCAAGTGGACTGTTTTTCATTTTCAGACGTTACTGCAACACAACCTCTGAACTTTTACAGCTCCATATTTATTCATTTTAGTTGATTAATATTATTTTTAAGTAATGCTGCTTTTACTAAAGTACAGCTTCTGGCTACCCACCTACAGTTTCTTTCTTTAAATAAAGAGCACTTGCTACATCAAAGGGCAGCAAATACTAACACATCTTGTGTTAAAGTGAGGATTCATGTGATTTCTTGTTGTAATGCCATTTTCATTCTGCTATCTGGAGGTCAAGTCAATACATGGTAATTAGTAAAATTTCAAAAGCTTTTGAAAAAGCAGCATCATGTTCTACAGATGTGTTTCATTTGCTTGTCTTAGTCCTCTAAATTTAGTGAAGCTGTGCAGAACACACTTCATGGATAATGGAGATTAACATAAATTGGTTTAATCAGTGTGTTATGTGATGATCACATGATTTAATTCTTCTTTTCAATGAAGATGGGCTATTTCACATTGAAAAAAAAGTTGAACTGAGAACACAGGAGAATAAAATTGAAAATGGAAGCACGGCGCAAGGGTAAGACATGAAGCCTATATGCGGAGGTCTTAGTCCTCCGCACGGTTGTCACAGGTTCGAGTCCCGGTCAGATTTCATTTGCTGCATGTTTTCCCTCTCTCTCCCAACCAACTATTTGACAGCTGTCAAATAAAGGCCACTAGAGCCAACAAAACCTTTAAAAATTGAAAATGGGATGACAAAGCCTGCTTCATTGCTGTGTATATATTTCCATTGACAAAAGGCAAGGTGGACAGCATACTAATTTAAAAGTCTGCCCTGTATCATGATTTGGGGCGTGAGTTTGCTGGGTATGCTGGGCCATTGTTTACCTCTGCTTCCAGTGACAGGGAGGCATTTGTGAGGCAGATTGCTTTCAGATGTGAACGCAATCTTCTCATCCTTTGCCTGGGTTCACAAGATGCTGCCTGATGATCAGTTGATGCCTATCAACTTATTTGGTACAACATAATTCACCTTCAACAGAATTCACCTTCAAGTAAACTTGTATGAATCTGTCTTGAACCGTCTCTTCAAATCAACCCACTCTGATCGGCCTCCTGCATCCTCAAGACCCAGGTTGTCAAAGAAACTCCGCATCAGACATCTCCTTCACCTCCTTCACCTCCTGTCTGCCAGCTCTCCAAAGTACCAATATCAACAAACTCTAGCACAGCTGGATTCTCCTTTGGATTACCAGACTGAGCCAACAGCATCTTCTCCCTTCTTCAACCCTCCCTACTTCTTTTCAGTTCGTAAGCCAGCTGCATTTTCATTCCTCCGAACATTCCTCATTAATGTTCATCTTCTCTCCTGACCCTCGCTAATATTTCTTCCTCTACTTCCTCCAGATAAACCAACCTTTCCAGTGGGTCATGAACTAGCATAGATCAGGACACCTTGATTTGTTTCAGCTGTGTTTGATTACCAGTTTTGCTGCAAAGGCAAAGGCTGAGTCTGCAAAGAAACTTTAATTTTTGCTTTAAATGTTTTGCACCATTTGTGAGCTTTGTTAATTGTTTGTCTTTCTAAATATGCTGGTTAATTTTTTCTTAAAGGGAGACATCAAATTTCTCCAAGGACACATGTGTAATGTCCTAAACCTTTAGATAGTGCTACAGCCTGCATCGTGGAAACTTTCAAACTACACAGCTGAAATAAAAATGTCAAGCAAGACAAAGAAGCCTTGTTGAACTTTAAGCCATTTTAATAATAATATACTAATTATCTTGCTGCTTTTGATGTCTGTAGTTGGGTTATCACTTCACAGTCAATGAAGCTGGCCAGCAGAAGGAAGCATAAAGTGCTTCAAAAGTTTCTTGGAGACGCCTGTGTTGATGACAGAGTCCAAAGAAACATAGTGGAGCAACACCAACAGATGACTTGATACCACAAGCCATCACTTACTGTAATGGCTTGTAAGTGATGGTGTAAGTGATGCAGCTCAACCACTATGCGCATCTCCAAGCATTCTCCAGACTTTGCAACCTGGACTAAAAAATGATAAAGAAAATTCACTTTTATTTGAACAGAGGACTTACCACTGAACAATCGACCAGCTGTTTTCTCATTAGGTCAGGCAATATGTTTCTGATGCTGTCTTTGGCTCAGGTATCACTTAATACAAGAAATTCAGACGCCTTGTTTCGTGTCAACAACTCCAGCCAAAAGTCCTGTGGAACTTCTCAAGTTCTCAAATGAGCTTTGCCTTCCAATCATCTCAAGGCTTCAGTTACTGGTGTTGCTTGTCCCTATTTTACACTTTAAACTATGATTCTTGTGTATTGAGATGCGGCGTTGGCCCTGACATATTCCATGGGAGACAAATCAAGATAGTTTGAATGCAGTTAAATGGTAAAAATTGTGTAATTACAATAATATTTATGCATGTTACTATGATCCATTAGAATATGGGGTTCCATTTGTATCAAAAATAAGTAGAAGTCATATGTGTAGATGTGTTTGTTGGTCTATGTTGTTGGTCTATGTTGCATGTAGATGATGCACATGTAGATGTTGCATATGTCTATGTTGCATATGCGTTCACTGCATGTGTGGTTCATGTCGTTGGTTCGTGTCGTTTGTCCGTGTTGCTATTGCGTGTTCTCTACGCCATTAAAAAGTCTTGAAGTAGGTCATGTATGATCAAATAGTTTATTAGATATTACAAAAATGTTGGTCTTTCAATATCAGTGGTTTCAATAAAATTGTTTTCAAAATGTTAAGATTTCTACCTCGTATTTTTTTCAGGCAGGGCAAATAACGAGGTCGAGGGGTCCTGGCCCAGTAATGGGGGGGGGTCTAAATTTCTTTTTAAATCTGTATATCTATTTTTAAGAATAATTTTCACTGTCGGCATGTATTTGAACTTCTCTCTTTTATTTTCTTCAGCGCAGCTGACGGTTTTAAACAAATTCTGTAGTTTTCAGGGTACTTCTACATGCCACATAGACCAACGACATAGACCAACAACACATAGCAACGACACATCTACACATATGGCTTCTACTTATTTTTGATACAAATGGAACCCCATATTAGAACGCAATAATTATGTTTGACATAAAATGTTGGTCAAAATTGTATGTTTTTTATTCTAATTAAGGCTATTATACATGTAAGCCAAAAGATGACTGGGGTTTTAGTATGGTTGCCTACTGTGTCAATAACAATAGGGGAAATAATCCAGCTCCTTCTGGCCAATTATTATGCAAAGTTACATTATGCTCAACTAACTGACAAAAAAGTGAAATTTGAACTGGCGGTCCACTTTATTTAAAAAAATTGTAGCTAATTCACAAAGGATCTTATCCAAATAATGCTCTTTCTCTCATAACAGAATTTCGCAGAAGCACAAACGTTTTCAGATCTCACTCCTGCCAAGTGGTTACAACAACCTCCGTCCCGCACGCACAGCATTAATATTCAGTCTGTTGTTTGAGCGTCTCCCCCTGCTTCTGCGCCAAGACATGCTCTCCATCTGTGTCCAGTGCGCGGATTAGACGCTTATTATCCTCTTAGCTCTAAATGGCCCCACGTTCCTTGCACTTGGTTGTGAGGCTCATCTGCTGTCCAAGAGGCGAATCGGAGCGTGGCACGACATCGATCATGCGTAAAAATGACCGTGGCCACCATTCATCGGTGTTTGTGAGGACGAATTGACGGCGGGATTGTCGTCCATCGTCTGTCAGAGCGCATCTCCGGGGCTCGGTCACTGGGCTGCTGGTCCGTTCATGACCCTCGCCACTGATCTTTTGCAGACTGTAATCTTATCAGTGTCAAAGCGTAGCTGCCCTTTCCCCCACGGACAGATCCGCGTCTTTGGAGGGCGTTTGTCTCCAAAATTTGGAAGAAAGACGAGCTTTCATTTGAGTCAGCTTCCGCCGCACCAGCTGAGCATCTACTTATCGATAAAGTTGCGCTTTTGGATGTGTCCTAAAATGTGGATTTGACCAAGTGAAATGATGGATCTTAAATGTAAGGAGAAGCGTCTGTTATGTCTACTTTTCTTTGCTATCTGCTCTGCCAGCGTTTGCTTTGGTGCCAGAAGATCAAATGCGCGGAGATCCGGTGAGTTCAGCCTCCACAGACTAGTTGGACTGGAAACATGAAATATTATTCCAATGAGCATAACAATGAAATGAACTTGTAACATGGCAACGTGAGGATGATAGCAGATAGCATACACTTTTTCTTTGTCACTGACTGTATTTTTAAGAAAGTTTTCACCTTTTATTCGTGATATCACAGAAAACCAAAGGAACACTATTTAGAAAAAAAACACAACATATAAATCAAAGCAATTTGTTAACCTTTAAATCTTTTTATGTGTGTTTGTAGACAGCAAAAACACAACTTGGTACATTCTCTACTCAAAACAAAGCCCATTTCCTGCCACAGAACAAAACTGCATCTTTTAACATAATTAAGGACAATTATGTCATTATTATTATTTTAATGTTTTTTTTAAAACTTATGTTCTTTTTCAATCCAGTTTACTGAGAATAAATTTAAATGCAACCATTTCTCTGCAGACTGATGAACATTGTTTTTTTTTCCTGGTTTTGTGTTTCAGCTTTTTAATTTAAAATCAAAGAATAAAAGAAAGAATACAATTCACAAAAATGAGAAACATGATGGAAAAAATGAAGTAGAGATTAGGAAATGTGTTTCTTTATGTGTTTCTTTTGCTTGCAATCAAGAATGGATTTCAGAGAAAGAAAAACAAATTTTCAACTGTAAAAACAAAAACAGCAACTATTCTTAGTTAAAATATGCAAAAAATGTTGCAGAATAAAGATTTTTATCCAGAGGACACCACCTGATCTATCAAAGACAGTTCTTCAGAGGGCGTGTGTGTGCACATCATTATTCAGGAAAACAATGATTGCAATTTTAAGATGAGGAAGATCAAAAGGGTTAAGAAGTGAAATATTATTAAGGAATCAATCAGAAGCCCTCAGTCTAACCCAGTCACCTCTTATACTTGATGAAGATCAAACTCAAAACAGAAATAAATCCACAAAACAAACTGAGAGCTGTTTGAGTGAACTCCCTAGAGCTAGCATCACATGTAGTTTCACTGCAGGAACAAGCATGAATGTTGCCTCCCTAATCGTTGCTACGCTGCAGATTCTCACAATTAATTAATTTTTTTTCAAATTCCCTTGTTGAACAAATAGCTAAAAGTTGGACAATACTGCTAAAAGAGAAGTTACAAGATGACTTGTATACTAAACAATAACAGATCTTTCTATCATCAGCACCAAACGGTGTTAAAAATAACAAATAAATGTAATTCTTTTATTTCAGCCGAGCTCTTGAGTTAAGTGATTTTTTTTTCAACAACTTGCCGTCTGACCTCTACATTTCCTGATTTATGGTGGATGTAGTTCAACTTCTCTTTTACTATTTTGCAAAGATTTTTTCTTGCAAGAAACAATATAAGTTTTAGTTAAAGGTAAATGCTAAGCTTCCTTCTGTCCATTTTTTACTCTACTGCGTACATCTTAGCTGAAACCCTTAGATTCCTCTTCAGTCACACCCTCTTTGTATCTGTTTCTTCTTTGTTTCTTTGTTCCACTTCCTTTACTTTTCTTTCCATCACTTCCTCTTTCCCTCACTGTCATTCCCCCTGACCACTGACTTTTTTTCCGCTCTCAGACCCCTCAGGCCGATGTGGGTTGACTTTTACGTCTGTCTGCCTGCACAACGCCCCAGTCACAGCTCTGCCTGCCAAACATGCACAGGGCTGGTGTAGCTCTGCATTTGTGACTGCCAGTGACATTTGTACTTGTTTCTGTCTTGATGTCTCTCTGCGCTTGTTTTCATGGAGGGTAGAATGTCAGCAGGGCTCATGTCCACATGCATCACATCAGCCTTTGACAAAAAAAGCTGGTGGTTTTTCAGAAAGGGGTTAAAATTGAATGAAGCTCCCCCCTGAGGTGGTCTTTCTTTTTAATTCCTTGACAGCTTCATTCCCCCGTTTGAATAGTCAGCTAAATTATTGATGGAATAATTCATAAGCTTCGCTTTTTTTTACTCTTATTGTTATGCATATCTAGCTTTATGAAGTTGATGAGAGAACCATGCATTTTAATGAACCCTCCATGACCACTTCTCGCACTTGAACTTTTGTTTGGTGAAACACAATTAAAATTTAATCACGACAAAAACAATTGCTATTGTTTAAAGCACAGCGTTTTGTTTTCATACCTTCAAACTTGCCCCATTTTGTTCTTTAAAGGAAGATGGCTGCATGCAGCTCACTGATCATTTTCTTTTGGGGGACAAAAATCTGGGAAGCAAATCTTTTCGACGTAAATCTTAAGTTGGGGATATGGAAGCAAATTATTTACACTGCAGCTTGGTTTTAAGTATAAGATTATGTTGAACACATACAAGCTGTGTTGAGTGTTGAGGCTGCCAGATTAATAATTGACAGAGAATCCAAATTTTTCATTACCAACATAACCTGCTCTTTGGTTACATCCTCATACCGAATACAATTCCTGTTTATGAATTCATTTTGATCAAACAATAACAATTATATGTGATACATAATCTAACCAGACAGGAACAAAACATTTAGAAGATTTAGTTTTTGCTGACATCAGGGTTTATGAACGTGAATAATCCATCCATCCATCCATCCATCCATCCATCCATCCATCCATCCATCCATCCATCCATCCATCCATCCATCCATCCATCTATCCATCCTGAAACAAAAAGGAAAGCCAAAACACTTTCTATCTTATTCTGGATGAGCTAAAGTCTTTTGTTCTCGGGTTTATTCTGCTGTGTTTTGGACAAAGGTAGAATTTAGACATGTGACATATAATTTATTTAACAATGGCAATTGATTTTCTGATTTACTCTGTTTCTTAGACATTATATTCAAAGAATAAACATCAAAGGAAATCTGATAAAATTGTACAATAGTCAAAATATGTATCACTTGTTTGTACATTTGGGGATTAATCATGACATCCAAATGAATTTTCTTATATTTGCAATTTGAATAATTTTTTTTTTTCGTATGCCAGATTAAAATGAAATTACTTCTGGTTAATTTGAGTCTGAAAAACCTCAATTCTAGGCAATATTTAATCAGGGGAAAAAAACACTGACAGTATAGAAGCCACAGATCAGGTTGACAGGATGAGAAGGCAGAGAAATATTCATTCAACTGTCTCTATCATGTTTGAAGTGGACAGTGGCCTCAAAGGATTTAGAAGGGCACTTGGTAAACACAGACCAGCGGTGATTCTGAGATTATCTTCTTGAAAAGACAAGAGGGCAAGTCTGGAGCCTCGCAGAGTATTACTAGATGTAGCATGTGCTGAATAAAAAACAAAAACAATATATGTTAAGTTAAATCTAACATTACTCTTTGAAGTTACTTAATCTTGACTGATTTGATCTTTCTTCTGTCTGTTTTTGGGGAAACAGAGATATAAAAGTTCACCTGATGGAAGTACCAATCCTTGTTAAATGAGTGACATGATAATATCTGGAGGTTATTTGTGATTCACATGTAACATATCTGTATTAAACTGTTGCTTTTATCTACAGTGAAATCAGTTTTTATCTTTTAAAACCTTTGAATGGGTCATCCATGCTTTTATTGCATCCCAAGAAATATATTAACTCTTTTATACATCAGCATTAGTTAGTTCTGCCTTGCATGACTGCAGCTTGACCTCTGACCTGACACTAAAGCATGAACATGCTGTTCTAACCCTTCTCTTCACTGGTTTACTCTTCGCTTTATAATTACTTTTAGAGTTTTATTATTGACCTATAAGGCACTGAAATTACTCACTCCAGCCCTCTTGCATTCATATGTGCCCTCTGAGTCCCTTACAACTAATAATTGGTTGTTTTTCGCTGTTCCAAGGTTTAGGCTGGTCCACAGAGATAATCAGGTCTTTGGAGTTGGAGGTCCTAAATAAAGTACTCATTTACACTAACATCTAAAACATGTTAGTAGATGTTTTAAGTTATATCTATGAACATATTTGGATGTGTCAGGCTATGACTACATGCACACGTTTAACTAGATGATGCTTAACCTGTAGTTTCAGCTGGTTGGTGTTTCCTCAATTGGTTGGTTATTTTCCAGTGATTATAAGCAGACGAGAAATCAAACAAACGCTGTTTTGACTTTAGGTTTTAGAACAACGACTAACATGGTGCAGGTTATGTCCCTTTATGATTGCTGGTAATGCATTAATAGGTGACATCAAAGTCTTTCCATTCTAACAGCATTTACAGTCTGCAACAGAAAATGACCAATTTAAAAATTTTCAGCTACACAACTCTTGAGTTCTCAGCAATTTAAAAGGATGAAAAGCACCAAATCAATACCGTATTATATATTTTTTTTTACCTCTGCTCTTGTTTGTAACTGTGCCGTTAGCAAGGGAAATAAATATGCTGGTTCGGGGGTGTCACATGGTGTAGAGGTAGAACGGAGGCTGTTAGCGCTCGACGCAGCTGTCCGGGGTTTCATTTCTGACCGCAGGATATTTGCTGCATGTCTTCCCCCCTTCTCTCGCTGCCTGTTTCCTGTCTGCATACCGAAAAAGAAAGGCCACTAGTGCCTGGTTAGAGTCCAGTTCTTCAGGTCATCCCTCCAATCTTTCACAGATAAAGCAACAAGCATGACCATATTATCCAGCCAATTATGTGAAACTCAGTGCTCCCACATGTTCTTTAAATGTAAATTATGTGCTTAATCTTCCTACAAGCTTGAATGTTTGCTTATTAAAACCAATATGTTATTTTCCCAGCCAGTCTCTTGAGCTAAATGATTTTTTTTTCTTAAGGATATTAAGTTTACTCAAGGGCTGCAGATAAGACTTCCAGAAAAAGAGAACATGTGAAGGAATAAAAACAGCAAACAGCTGTGATAAGACCAGCCTCTCACTGATAATCACCCTAATAATTGGTCAAAAATCAATCTAAATTACTAATTATTTTCTATCAATTAAACCGTCTCGTTACATAAAAAGAGGAGTGATTTTTTATTTTTTTGTTTTTCAGGAATCAAATATATTTTGGACGAATCAAATTTAATTTAACTTCAGTTAAAGGGACAGTATTATGTAAAATAGACCTTTTTCAGTTACATCATGTTATAATGCTATTCCCTCCTCAATCAGCCTTTGATTCTTGCAAAGGCTCCCTTGCAATAATCAAAACAACCTGGAGCTGATTCTTTTAGATAATGCAATACCATCATCTGTTTCAAGACTTTTATTCTTATGCTCTGATGTAAAAGTGAGTTAAAACCTTAAACATAAACTTTGATATGTCTATCCTCTTTTACCTCAGCTTCATGAAACACATTCTCTATCTTTATAACTGATTATTATTCCCAATTTGTGAAAAGTCGAAAGCATTTTTCAGGTAGAGAATCTAACTCTAAAAGAAAAGATTTCTTTAGGTTTTACAAAGGCAAAAGAAAAAAGAAAACTTGTGACAGCTTAAAGTCATTAAAGGTTATGGTTCTTATGTGATTCTATTTTTTGATAAACATTTTCAGGCCACCTTTATAAATGTATGAAGAGGAGAATATTGTTTAGCCTGTGTTTCAAGCAGTTTAGCTTTCATTTATAGAAATAATTCCATTAGAAATCCATTTGAAAACACATAAATAAATAAAATTAAGTCTTGATCAGCCAGAATGTGTCCTCAACAGTTCTTGAAAGCCTCGTCCTGGTAACTCTTGTACTCTCCCCGGCTGTATCTTGTTTTCCTCTCTGATTATATCCATGTTTATGTTGTACAAACCAGATCGTCTGAGTCCTCCACTAGACATCCAGCTGGAGACCCTCAATTGTAGCGCCTTCAGTGTGCGATGGAAAATGCCCCGCAGACATGTCAGCACGATCACTGGATACAAGGTAAGTGCAAACAGATTCTGCGACACTTTATTAATTGTTCACATTTAAAATACTTAATGAGTGCAGTGATCATTTAGACATTATTTCTGACTGTTTTTATCTATCTGCCATTCTTTGGTGGTCTCGTTTTGAAAGTCCTTCTACAAAGTAGAGCGTCTTCAAAAAACACATGAAAACAGCAGAAACACCTTTCTAAATCTCACAAAGGTTTTCAAGATGGTAAATAAATCAAATTTCCACTGGTTTTTTTTTTCTTGAGTGCCTACTCATTTCTTCCTGCATGGCTGACACACTCTTCACTTCGCTCTAAAGTGCCCATAAAACCATGTGTCCAGGAAGATGGCCATGAGGAAAAAGGACAAGTTATTTTTATCTCCCATGTGTTTGAATGGAACCCCTTCGTTGCCAAATGTATATGGATAATTTTTAGGTGCAATATTACTCTGGAAGGTGAGGTCAAATAAAATACATACTACATAAACATACATGCATAAGTGGGATTATCTTTTGTAAACCTACATGGTGCGTATTTTGTACAATAGTTAGAAAGAGAATGTAAAGTATACATCCATTGTGGTTGCATAGTTTCTTTGCTTTCCATGATGCACCGTTTCAACACTGGCCATGTGTTTGAGCCTTACATAACACACCAGAAGTTTCTTTCTTCCTTCCTTGAGTCAACCATTAAGAAATTGTGGATAAGTGTAACTGTGGGGGCTCGGTCTTGGGCCATATGTCTGCACTAAGAGGATTAGTCAGGACACTGGCTTCCCAAGAACTTACAGAGATGCTAGTGTGTTGCTTTGTAAGTTCAATAAAAGTCCTGTTTCTTTTTATTACATTCTTCTGGTTAGCCATAAATAAATTGTTGCGGTTTTTATGTGTATCTGTACTTCTCAGGTCTTTTACACAGAGATGAAGAATGGCCGCCCATTTAGTACGACATCCATCATGGAGGTTCCGCTAAGTTTGGACATGCTAACCACTGTGAGTATAGACATGGAGCTATTTGTTATCTGACATTAAAAAGCTGGAGTTTAGCACCTAGAGGCTAAATCCTATTCAGCTCTTCCCCCCCTGGTCTTTACCCAACCCTTACAATTTGAAAGTTTAAGCTTTACAACATGTTTAAAGACAGAGAGCAAAGTTGGAAAGAAAGGGAAGAAAATAAATGCAGAATTTTTGCATTGGAATAAGCAAATAAATATTTGCATGCAATTTAAGTAGGTATTTTCAATATTAATTGCAACAAGCATAAATATGGCAGTTTTGACACATAGAGTAGTTGAAAAGGACATGCAAAATGTTCTCATATTTTGTGAAGTTGCAGCTACAAACTTCATAGTATTTTATAGGAGTTATTATATGTGATAGACAAAACCACAGTAGTGCACGACTGGGAAAGGAAAACAATGCATGGCTTTAAAAAAGGTTTGGAAAGGGAAGTCAAAAAGTGTGCTGTGCATCTGGGCCAAAGTATAAAGCAATATGTCAATCTTTGAACATCTCAAAGAGTAATGTCAAATCCATTTAAGAAAAACTTAAATAGTGTGAAATGACTGTAAACCTATCAGGACATAGCGGATGTCTTAAACTAATGAAACTGGCAAGGAAGAAATTAAACATTGAAGGATTTAATAAGTTTATGAAAACGTCCAGATAGCCATGATTCAGGAGGTAAAATCAGATGAGAGGAAAACGTTTAGTTTTGCTCTTCCCAAATCTTACCTTCACAAATATAAAGACCGGACGACACACTTTCTGCTACACACCATCTTTGTAGTGAAATACTGTCGGCCTGGTGTTAAATACAAGACAATGGTTCTAAATATATAATCCTGAAAGAAAACCTTTTACAGTAGAAAAATACTTGAGAATTGGGCAAAGGTTCATGTTTTAGCAGAACAACAACTCAAAACAAACATCCAAGTATGGAAGTGGTTTAGGTCCAAATATGTATAAAATACTGTCACATACACACCTAAGCAATAGGCATAACCTATTACAAGAATTAGAAATCACATTATATATGTTATCTTTAGACATCTTTAAATCATCTTTAAATCTGATAGTTAATTATCAACCTTTGATTAGTCTGACTTTTAATATTATTGTCTTTTTGGTCAAACATTTAGAAACCACTGAGCAGTACATCTTTATTTTAGTGTTATATTTTAGTCTTCTTAAAGTTACGGTACATTCTAATTTCATTGAATAAATCAGTGTTTTCCAACAGGGGCAATTTGATGGACAAGCCAGCTTTGTAAGTAAAATTAAGCCCATTTGTTCATCTCCCCTAACTTTAACCCACTTTCACTGTCTTTCAATAATTTATCTGATAATTTTTTATAGAAATAATTCATGAAATGTACTCTGTAGGATGTAAACATTGGCAACCTAAAGATGAACTCTAAGTACAGAGTCAGTGTGGGAGCGTACGGTTGGGCCGGGGAGGGTCGGCCCAGCATGCCCAGAGACATCAGTACTGCTTCACATGGTAAGAATATGTGAGTGGAAGAAGTTGTTATTTTAATAGTTCCCAATGGAGCAGCCTGGATCATGAATAAACTAAATTTAATTTGCTTTTCTGCCTATAGAGATGTGCATGCCTCCGTCACCTCCTACTCAGCCAATCGTCATGGCTGTATCGGACACAGAGTTGGCTTTATCGTGGCAGGAAGGAGAGAGTCAAGGAAGCTCCCCTGTTCTTCACTTTCTGGTGGCTTACATCAGGTCAGTCATGTCTCATTCAACATTTGCAAACTGGGAAAATGCAGTTGATAAAAAATTTCAGACACATTAAAGACATTTTTGCACGCAGACAAGGAGAAGTCATCTTTCTCAGTATGAACACTTTCCTCTATGTATGGATGAAAGACAGAGGAAGCCTTGACAAAATAGAAATAAAAACCTTACTATGTGAACATCTTTTCTAGCTGTGGATTTTACAGAAACGTGGGGGGGGATTCTTTATTTTCTCATTTTATGAGCAGCCCTGTCTCTGGATAAAAGTGGCCTGTTCAAAGAGCTGCCTTGTAAAAACTTGCTCCTTGAACCGACATTACGTTTATTGAATTCATTGCGACATTTTGCTATCTTGCACAAGAATTTGTAAAAAGTTTCAAAATGCGACATGACAGGTTTATATTCAAACTCTGTTTTGCATCAAGATGCTGCTCAAAAAGTTTCTAATTGCATATTCCAATAATTGTCTTAATCTATGCCTTAATAAAAAAAGAGTTGCTCTTCATCATGGAGAGAGTTGCATCAATCCACAGACCCCAGAGAAACACAGACACCAGAATACAATAAAAAACATTAAAAACAGAACAATACATCATTAATCTCAGTTTGTATATTGTTTATGATTTAAATACCGCTCCAAACTTTGTGGAAATCTTTAGCTGGAATTGGATTCCAGCTAAATTCCAGCTGTAGGAACTTTCTTTGAGGGAGAAGAGCTCTCTAGTTGGTTTCTGTAAAGGAAAAACAACCAAAAATGTATAAAGACAGTTTTAACATTAGAGAACAATCCTCCCGAGATGGAGTGTCTTCTCCAATCAGCTATTCTCTACGATAACATCACACTGAATGCAAAGTTCAAGTGATTACGTTTAGCATGTATTTAAGCTAATGACAGCACTTCTATCATTAGCTCCTCTATACCCAGTCAATGTGGCAAAGAAAACAACTATTGGTCATCATTTGGTTCTCTTCTTCTGTCAGCATTCATATTATCACCATGAGTTCCTTCTTCATCTCATAAACCTCACAAATGTTGTTTTCCCCCAGCTCCCACTGCACACACAATAAGGCTGTGAGTGTGCAGGCTGTCCTTCAGCCCACTGCTTTGTAAATAATCTGTTGTGGTGGAGTGAGATCTATCAGACCAATGACTCACCACATAGATGTCTGACATTGTCGATGGACGTCCAAAAGCCTCCCTTTTTGGCTCAAACAGCCAGCAAGTCTTTGTTAGACGACAAGTATTTTTGGTTGTTCATGTTGTAAGTTTTGTTACTTAGTCTTATTGTAGGTAAATGAGGTTTGCAAGGCCCTCTGCTTTATGAGGATAGTAATGTAAAGCTAAGACCGCTAATCACGTCTTAGCCCTTTATCCACTGTAAGATTCTTTTAATCCAAGTCTTGGACAAGATGTGAATAAGTGCATTTTACAAAATGACCTTTGTTACAGGGCAACTGGAAATATTCATAGCACTTAAATTTTTTTCCCCCACTTTAAGTTAAAGTCTCATTGCAAATTGTATTAAATTAATATCTTTCCTTAAAGTTCTACAAACAAATATCCCATTATGACGACGTGGGGGGAAAAGTGCTCTGCAACTTTATTAAAAATAGAAAACCAAGAAATCACACTTATGTCAATATTACCAGCTTTTGACAAAAGGTTAAAAACTGAGCAGCTTCCACTGATCATCTTAAAGATGTTTCTGCAGCTTTAACTTAGTTCACCTGTAGGAAATAAAGTGGACTGGACTTCATTTGGAAAGGCATGCACCTGTCAAATTAAGCTTCCACTGTTTACATGAGGTCAGAGGTCACCATGCATGGAATCAGAGGGATTGTCTATAAACCTCAGAGTCGAGATTGTCTTGAGGCACAGATCTGAGAGAGGATCCAAAAACCTTTCTGCTGCTGTGAAGAAATTAGGAACCGGCAGGACTCTTGGTAGAACTTTCCGGCCGTCTAACCTGGAGGAAGGCTCTGTGCTTTTATGTCCGAAGTGACAAAGTTGTACCAAGCCGTAACACTGCAACCGATATTTAACTACCCAAGAACCGTTTGACCTAAGAGGCCAGTAGTGAAATGGTTTATACAAGAATAATGATGAAAGAATTGGACAAAAATGTCAAAATTCGTACAGAAGCATGAAGACAAAATCCTAAATAACCTATTTAGACAATTTATCAGCAAACAAATGTCATTTGGGGTTGAATTTCACTAGGGCTGCCAATAGAAGTGTAAATCAGATTTCTTGGTTTTCCATTTTCTGTAAATTTACAAAACACTCAAAACCTGTCCCCCACATTGTCATAATGGGGTATTTGTAGAATTTTGAAGAAATCGATTAAAACAATTTGGAATTAAAAAAACAAAATGTGGAAAAGGTGAAGCACTGTAAATACTTTCTGGATGTACTTTAAAATCTAACTGCAGTTATCTTTATTGTGCAGATACATGTGACACAAACAAACATCTGGTTGAAAGCAGAATTCAATTTTTAAAATTGATTTGTTCAAACTTGAATCCAAAGCATAAATCAGGAAGAGAGTACGAGAAATTCGATGGGTGGTCCCTTAAAGTGTCAAATATATTTAATGGTGCATCCTTGTAAACATTGGAAGCAATTTTTAAAACTAGTTCTAACTGTGTATTAATGGCTGGGAATCTGACATGTTCATCAAATGCACAACTCTGAATATACAGCTCTCTTTTGTATGCATCTCTGCTGGTCTGTTGAGTGTAACCACTTGTGTTTTGACACAAGAGTCAGTGGGAACATGAGAAAGAACAAATTTCTTTTTCATTCTGTTAGCACACACACACTCACGCACGCACACACACACGCGCACACGCACTACAGAGAGGCTCCTATGTCTAGACTGTCTGCAGAGACGCTGAGGTCACAAATGAGTAACTCGGGTCTTTTTGATGATAGTATGTGAACAATGTGTTTTTTTATATATACTTAAACAATTGCGTTTGGTAAAATATCACAGGTAAAAAATGGGCTGTGAAGGTTTTAAACATGCTGTAAACCTGCACTGCTGATGTTTGCAATAGAGAGCTTATGGCTTTTGATTGTGTGACTGCAGAGAAACAAAGAGAGAAAAAGAGATGGTCTTTCACTGTGACAGTCAGACATGAATGTGTGTCTCTGTCTGGGTTTGCATGTGCTGGTATTCACTCAGAAGTGCCGTCTCAGATGCAAATCCTTCTCTAGTCTCCCAGCTGAAGAGACGCCTTAAGTGTTTTGCTATGGCTGAAGATGAAGAAACAATGAAATGCTATTTATTTAATCATGCGGATAATTTCCTGCAATTTTTGTTACCATGAAGAATTGGATAGAAAC
This sequence comes from Micropoecilia bifurca, assembly GCA_903067075.1. Lineage (NCBI taxonomy): Eukaryota > Metazoa > Chordata > Actinopteri > Cyprinodontiformes > Poeciliidae > Micropoecilia > Micropoecilia bifurca. Next base: position 27,965 of record CAEGAF010047360.1, read on the forward strand.
AATGCAGCTCTGAGGCCAATTAAATTTGAATAGTGAAATAAAAGTGAACTATATTAAATACTTTTTTTCTGAATAATTTTTTTAGTCAAACAACAAATAAAAACAAAAAATAATGATTTCTATTTTTAATTTCTTTTGAATCAAGTTTTTTCGTAAACAAGAAGACAATAGAATAAAAATCAATTTTATCGTCCCAAAGTGGGCAAAATCACATGTACCAGAATGAAAATTAGAAAAACTACAAATAAAATATAGAGCAGTACAGTCCACAGAATAAAAGAATTAAATATAATATAAAATGTGTTAAATTTGAAAGATCAAATGCACAAATGAATGGAAAAGTAAAGTATAAATACAGTGCTATATGTTTTTTATTCCTTTCTCTCTTATTTCTATGTAAAGTTCTTTATTTCTGTCCCAGGCCAGAAATGGACACAGAGTGGACTTATATACGGGAGCCCATTGAGACCAGCTCCATGGTTTTAAAAGGGCTGCTACCAGAAACCGAGTACCAGTTTGTTGTCAGAGCCGTCAACATACACGGTGTAAGCCCACCCAGCCACATCAACAACCCCGTGCGAACCCTCGGTGAGTCCAGGTGTCCATCTCACAGTCACTTTAGTAGCTGAAATACTTCATTCTATATTAGCGTCTACATTCATATGGTTTAACAACATTTTGAACATTCTCCTGTCACTTCCTGTAATCTTCTTCATATTTTCTGTCAGTAGTAACATCCACTTGTTGATCACATGTGATGTGGAAAAGTCTACTTACTATTTTGTGGCTGCAGAAGGCAACACATTTAATTGGCTTTTATAACTAACTACTCTGCAAATGGTTGGCAGCTAAGCTGAGTTAACTGTTGTTGAAAACTCATGATTAAATCGAGTGCATAAAAGAATGCAAAAAAAGATGGAAGCTACATAAAACCGGTCAAAATGAGCCATTCAGAGCATCAAAGACAAACACACTGACTCACACTAAGCAATACAGAAGCATTGTTTCTCAGCAGGGGATGAAAGCGGGTTATGTCCCTGTCTCATCAGACAGGATTAAGTGCATGATGCAAGACCCCTTCACTGTTGTTCACGTTAATAGAAATGTGAACACATGCGCACAGTGGAGGGCGCAGCAGGGGAGGGACTGACTGAGTGACGGACTTTTCTTGGTGCTATTTATCTGAAGTTGTCTGTTTTAGCCAGAAATACAGTGCAACAGTGTAAACAGGGTAATACAATAACTTAACTGCTGCACGGCTGTGCGTCTCCTTTGCTTTTTCATGTTTTAATGTAATTTGACCAATTAGCAACTCAATCTCCACATCCATTCCTCTTTAAATGCTGGCTGTGTCTAAATTATCTTTTGTATTGAATGAATAAAAGTGTTTTCCATTAAACTGTACACTATACTTAATTACTGTACGCACTGAAAGCTGAAAGGAAAAATTTATAAAACACTGATAATTAAGATAAATGAAGAATTTGAGCAGTGTGGGGACAGTGGGGTATTCTAAGTTGTTTCTTTTGAAGAGCTCAGTGTCAGAACAAAACCTTTTTACACCGTGTTTAATTTGTGGTAATTGCCTTAAGAAAAGTAAATGTACATGCTTTTGGTTTCTCTCTTTAGCTTTATGTTTCTATTGTTTGTATTTTAAATTTAATGCTCTCGTCATTATTTCCTATGCCTCATCTTTGTGACAGGTTCACTAGAACTGGGCAGTGGGGATGTGGGACGCTACAACACTGATTCCAGGTATAAAGATGAAGGTGGATTTGACATTGATGATTCAGATTATGATGTCTTTATCGAAGAGGTAGGTGTTACATATTAGTAATCCAAGTCCAATTAATTTTTTTAATCATCTTTTTAAAATCCAAAATAAGTCCCAAGAAATCACAGTTCATTTGAAAATACTGAAAAGTTGGAGAAAGACGTCTGACTCAACCTGCAAAGTTTGACGTGTTGTTATATTTTTAACCTGTTTATTCCCCAGTTGAAGCCATTCCCGGGTATCGGTGAGAACAACGGAAAGTCCCAACTCCGTTCACATCCTGGTCCGCCATCTGGACGTAATGTCGTTTACCGCATGAACGGCAACGTTCCTCCGAATGTCACCGATCAACCAGTCGATGTGACCCCCTCGTCCATATTCTCAGACTTCACAGATCTGGTTTTTACAGTCCCTTCAGAGCGCAGCAGTACTACCGACACCCCCACTACTGCTCCACCCACCACTACCAGGTACGTGGTTCCATATTAAGTGCAATACTTGAAGCCTGTATTGGAAACGACAACAGGGAAACATTTTTACCAATTAGGCTGTTACTGGAGAAATACCATAATAATTGGAAATAAAGCTACTTTTTTAAATGCTTTGTCTTCTTTCTCATATTTGAATTGACATCAGCCCACCTTCAGCCACCACCGCTTCCATCCGTACCATCTCGCCCTGGCAGGGTGAGATACCTCGTGTCTACGACCTTACTTGTGGTGATACCGTGTGTCCGCCTGACAGCTTCTGCCTCACTGATTACGAGAGCGGAGGTTCGCGCTGCCACTGTCTTCTGGGGCGTAGAGGAGACTCTTGCTCTGAGGGTAAGAAACTGAAAGACACAATACCTGCTTTGCTACATTTTTACTGTCTATATGAGAAAGAAACCTTTACTTCTTGGAGAAAGAACACACATAGACATATTGAAGATACATTTTAAGACGTAAGACATTTAAAGTATAAAAGGATCTTGCAAACTAGCAATGGTCTTAATTATGCCATCAAATTGATTACAAAGTGGCTTATAGAAAACAAAGTCAAGACACAGTGTATTCAAATATCTAAGTTATCTCTATATATGTCTTAATTTTATACCTAAATATGTAAAATAAGATTTAAAAGTACCAGTGGTGAACTCTTGCTACGCCATCTTGCCCTATGATTATAATCATTTTGAGTTGTTTTTCTTACATCTTCCATCCATTTTTACAAATTTTATCATCGTTCTTCTTCAGCTATGACAGTGAATTTTCCCAGGTTCTATGGCTACTCTCACATGACCTTTGAACCCCTGAAAAATTCATACCAGACCTTTCAAATCACATTAGAGTTTAAGGTAAGACATTTGGCTTTTTTCATAGCTTTACTTTCTCTCAGTCAAGAAATGTGTTCGAAACGTATTATTTCTCTTCTACAGGCCGACTCCGAGGACGGCTTGTTGCTTTACTGTGGAGAGAATGAACAAGGCCGCGGAGATTTTACGTCTTTAGCTTTGGTTCAAGGCAAACTTCACTACAGGTAAGGAGTCACACGTTGCATCACTTTGCATCACTTTGCATCACTCTGATCTTCCTGATCACTCATGGGAACAAGAATAAATAATGTGCATAATTTGTCTCTTCAGGTTCAACTGTGGCACCGGAGCTGCGGTGATAATCAGCGAGAGCCCTGTTGTTCTCGGCCAGTGGCACATAGTCACTATCTTCAGAGATGGCATGAGTGGTTGGCTCCGTATGGACAATGACAACCCCATATCTGGACGCTCACTGGTAACCAAAGCACTCAAATGTTAAACATCAGAAATGATATTGCAGTGTCTTGCAAAAGCATTCATATGTTTGACAGTTTTTCCAAGTACAAACAACCTCAACATGTATTATTGGTATTTTATGTGATGGACCAACATAAGTAATTGTAAAGTAGCTTTTACAACTTTTACAAAAACACATTTAAAATAATATATATTTGTTTTCTCTCCACATTTGATCTCAAAACATCTTCCTCTTATAGATGAAATCTTGGATCTTAATGACACAATCTATATAAGTAAAAATAAATTACTTTGGTCATTGGGGTTCTGGTTTCTGTTACCAGTCTATGACAGAGCAATAAAGAGACCCGGTGGACAGATAACAAAACCCAGGGAAATGTAGAGACAGTCTAACCTACCACTCATGTCTGTGAATGTGAGAGGAACAAGAAACAGAGGAGAACTCGGAAACTCCTTGCACAAAGGATTTGACGAGGACCTTCTCGATGCAGAGAAATAGCGCTAATGATGTTTCAGTTACATTTATGTTTGGACTTTGACTGGGCCATTCTGACATGTAGATGTGTTTGATCTCAATCATTCCATTTTAACTCTGTCTGTATATATTAGGTCTTTGTCCTGCCAGAAGCAAATTGTTGCACACTCTTTTATTAATTATATACGCATGCATGCCAGAGCCATTAGATTTTGATTTGTAAATACTTTTGAAAATCATGCCCTCCTTTCCACGCACTTGATAATTGCAAACCTTGGTGTTTGTCTTTCATCTAAAATACCAATACTTGTCTGAATATACATGGTCAGAAAAGGTTCAAAAGCTATAAATATTGTACATTTGTGAGGCAAAGTACATCAGCGTGTTACTGGCAGAAACACACCAATGAAGCATATTTTTGCCATCAGATGTAAAAGCAACATATTAGTCATTTATTGCTAGAAAAATATTAGATGATTTGCCTTCAGAATTAATGTGTCTTTACTGTTACAGAGGACAAGGCACACTTTGTTCTTTTCAATCTTGTTCCTTCAGGGTCAATACACTAAGATTACTTTTCGCTCGCCGCTGTATGTGGGTGGATCTCCTAGTGCTTACTGGCTGGTCAGGGCGACAGGCACAAATCGTGGCTTTGTGGGCTGCATTCAGAGCCTGACCATCAACAACAAGGCTACCGACATTAGGCCATGGCCACTGGGCAAAGCTCTCAGCGGAGCTGATATAGGTGAGGGATAGATGGCTTTCATGTGTTTTCTCTGTATGCATCATATAAAACTTTTTTTTGTTTCCAGTAGCTGAGCAGAAATCTGATAATTAAACAGACTTCATATAGAAAAATACTAAAACAAAGGTTTTGTTTAAAAATGAATGGCATCATCATTAAAAGCCCTGTATTATATATTAACATGGTTCATTAGAGCAAAAAAAGGTACATTTTTGCTTCAAGATGGGAAGAAAAATAATGTTTTACAGCTCAAAGCTGAGAATAAACACTGAACCACATGGATTTGATCACTTAGTTATATTTTATATATATATATATATATATATATATATATATATATATATATATATATATATATATTTGAAAGTTTGTTTTTATGTAATAACATCCATAAATATAAGACTTATATATATATATATATATATATATATATATATATATATATATATATATATTTGCAAGTTTGTATGTATGTAATAACCTCCATTAATATAAGACGTAAAATATAACAGATCAGAAAATCTAAGTTAAAAATGTATTCTTGTATTTTCAGTTTAGAGCACACACTGAAATAGAAAACCTTGATTTTTTCCCAAGTTAAATGTACAGATGAACCTTTTCTTCTTATCTGCAAGGTGAGTGCAGCGACAGAGTGTGTGACATGGTTAGCTGCGCCAACGGTGGAGTCTGCTTTGCAAACCGTGCTGACGGCTACATCTGCCTCTGTCCTCTCGGCTTCCAGGGATCCCTGTGTGAAGAGAGTGAGTTAACAACATTGCCCTTTCCATAAAGAATACGCAGGCATTATTTACGCTGATAAATTCTAACACTTTCATTTTTGTGGTAATTGCTCTACATTTTAGAAGCAATCGAGGAGAATTGCCTCTCTTCAGTTCGCTAGAAGATTATTACTTCTAGAGTGATTGTAAAGCGATTGATTGCATGTTCAATTTTCCACATTTTTGCTTTCCCCACCTAAATTCTTCCTGCCGTTCACTTTTCACATATCCTGACGCTTACTCATGTTCATCGCTAGTTTTCTAATTTTCACAAGTTCTTTGTTCAATCCTTCAGGTTTCTCTCTGTCCTCACCCCTCTTCAATGAAACTGTGTTTTCATACGCTGTTATCCGGTGGCCTCAGTCCTCCCAGAGTTACCTCTCTTTCATGGAGTTTGAGGTGACATTTTGGCCATCGGCGCCCAGCGGGGTCCTGCTGTACAGTGACGATGCGGGAAGCAGAGACTTCCTTGCCATAAACATGGTGGACAGATACTTGGAGTTCAGATTTGACTGTGGCTCTGGAGAAGCTGTTATAAGGTAAAACACTGATCACCTCTGATCAGCTCCTCTGCCACCTGCTGCTACTGATTTCTGACTAAGTAATTTGTGGTGCAGGAGTGAAGAGCAGATCAATCTGGACTCCTGGCATGAGCTGAGAGTATCTCGAACTGCTAAAAGTGGGATCCTGCAAGTGGACAACCAAAAACCGATGGAGGGAATAGCTGAGGTGTTTCAAAATGACAGAGTCAAAACGACATGATTTCCGTCTTTAAATGCATGACTCTTATTGACACTTTTACTCACTATTGACAGTCATAAATAGTTTCTTGGTTGAATTAAAGTAAAGGGAAAAACATATTCTGTTTAATTTAATTTATATATTTCAAGCTAATTTTAACTACACAATTTACATGTTTCACAAAACTAGAGACTTTTAGAGTTCTTTTGAAAAACAAATGGAAGTTACATGCATTATATATAAATGAATGTGAATAATCCATCCATCCATCCATCCATCCATCTTAATCCCAAAAATAATCTCATATCTCTTATATTTCCTTTTCAGGGAGCTTTCACTCAGATCAACTGCAGTTCGCCTCTCTATCTCGGTGGTGTGCCAGACTATGAAAAGACAAAGAGGACAGCAGGTGTAATGAAGCCCTTTACTGGGATCATTCAGAAGGTGAGTGCATCTGTTCAGTAGCTAATATCAGCAGGTAAGAGTAAATGTGAGATATTAGAAAACTTTTTTATATTTAGTCATTGCATCCTATCTGCATGAAATGACTCACCTAGATTTCTCCAATATAATTGAAATGTTCTAACTTAGCAACCATACGGAAGTGGAAATTGTACAAATCATGAGGCAACAAAGCTTCCAGGGATGAACTGCTAATTGAATTACTGCACATTTGGAAGCAGAAACTTTACACACAATTGGAGAAAGAGAAGGAATTGTCACATCTGACTAAAAGGCTGAACTTGGGGCAACAAAATCCAACAAGTGTGTATAGATCTGTTTTTAAGAGTAATATATGAGAGGGGGGATCTATAACAAAAGATAGGATCCAAATTGTTAAGCTGTCTGTGAGACCATCCGGTACATAACATCAGGGTGGAAGATACAGATAGGGTGGACATTTGTTTACATAACAAACATCTAAATATGAAGAAGACACTATAAATATATAGTAAACCACAAGATAAAATATAAGATTATGTGATTATTATTAATGTGTGGAAGAAACTGTGTAGTAAAGTTAAACAATATATGTTTTGTAAAGCATAGATGACTGAATTGAATAACAAATAATAAAGGAATCAATAATGGCATCTTCTTTTGCATTTTTGCAATACTTAATGTTTTAAGTCTGAGCGTACAGTCAGAGGTTCAGTTCCTAGTTACAACTGTACACCGTAATTACATCTGTGATGTTTCTGGTCTCTGAATTTTTTTTAAAAATTTTCACATGTTCTAAACTTTTCTTAAAATTTTATGCATGTTTTCTTTTTTATTTTCCTTTTGCTGTTTTCTTTCTTTTTTTTAACTTCCCCAGCTGATTCTCAATGACCGCACCATGCCAATCACACCCGGCTCTGCTGGCGGTGTAAATATCGCAAACTCAGCACATCCATGTGTGGAAAATCCCTGTGCCAACGGAGGGACCTGCAGGCCAAAGTGGGATGACTATGAGTGTGACTGCCCTCTAGGGTATGATGGAAGGCACTGCCAGAAAGGTCAGCAGGAGGAAAGAAAAATGCATAATCCATGAACGAGCCGCTTCCTTTCCTCTGTGGTTGCTTGGATGTTTTTAGTCCATAAACACAGTCATGAATAGTTAAAAGCCCGCGAGACACGGCACACACTTTCTCAAACAACATCCGGTCTTCTGAAATGTTAACAGGAGAGTAAGATTATACTTGTTTGACTTGCGATAAGAACATCAGACTTTAAATATTAATCACATCACTGAAGGAAATTACTTTCTGAAGTTGGTAAATATTAAATGTAATGCACAAAATAAAACAAAAAGCAGAATAAGTCAGTATTCAAATTCATAAAAAAGGACTACAATATTTTATGAGGTAAAGCTTTTATAGTTTTCTCATGTGCAAGATTAATGATATTTAGACTTAGAAGTAATTAAGCAAAACTATTGGAAACTAATTTTCTTAAATGTGTCTGTGCCTTCTTTGTTTTTAATGCTTTCATTGAACAGAGTGTGGGAATTACTGTTTGAACAGTAAGTCGTTTTCTGCAAATTCAAAAAGCACACAGCGTATTACTACATTTTTAATATATAGAAATTTGCTCCCTTTGATAATTCTCATTGTAGACAGACAGCATTTTAGACTGCATTTTCTCATCTAGTTTAGCTTGTTGCACGCAGATACTTCCACCTTGTGTTCATATACAGTTATTACATTCCCCTCTCGATGCAGCTGTGACTGAAGCCATAGAAATACCCCAGTTCATTGGCAGAAGCTATCTGACCTATGACAACAGAGATATCCTGAAAAGGTCAGTATTAATAGAAATGTAAACACCTATTTAAAAAGTGTTACATCTTCTCAGTTTTATTTTCTTATTTCAGGGTTTCTGGGTCCAGGACAAACCTTTTCATGCATTTTAAGAGCACAGCAAAGGATGGTTTATTACTCTGGCGAGGAGACAGTCCAATGAGACCCAACAGTGACTTTATTTCCATGGGGCTTCAGGATGGGGCTCTGATCTTCAGGTATCCGAATACCTGAGAATTTAATTGATTTTGTTAATATTAACCAATTATATGTGTTTTGTTTATATGGTAGAATCCTAATTTACAGACAGAGAAGATTGAACACTTGGGATTTATTGACTAATTAAGAGACATCTGAAGGTAGAACTGGTTGCACAACTATTGATGTAGGGGCATCAGAGTTAAAATCAATGTGCCATGTAAAATCAATGTGCCATGTTCCTTGTAATTCACAATTATGCACTTTTGTTGGTCTATTGTACTGATTAGCCAAATGTGGAGAAATTTAGGATGTATCTTGTGAAAGGCAGATTACATCAGAAGAGAAAAGTTTGATCCCTATCAAACAGAAATGATTGGAAGCAAAACCGATAACAATTGGAGGAAAGTGATATTTGGAAATGACCTATGAACACATGTCAGAACGAGTTGTTGAGCTATTAAATCACTACACATTTCTGTCGTAGCTATAACTTGGGCAGCGGCGTGGCTAACATTGTTGTCAACGGGACGTTTAGTGATGGAAAGTGGCACAGAGTCAAGGCTGTCAGGTAAGAGAAACTGATTGCAGCTGCTTTTCACAAAGATGGAAGCTTTTGCTTGAATGTACATTTTTTTTCTCTCTCTTTCAGGGATGGCCAATCAGGGAAGCTGACGGTCGATGATTACGGACCAAAGACAGGCAGGTCACCTGGCAAGATGAGACAACTCAATATAAATGGACCCTTGTATGTTGGTAGGTGGTTTATGTCCTGTCAGCATCACTTAGTTTTTTATTCCTGTATTTTTCATAGCTTCCCTTTCTCTTGTTTGCTCTTTTTTTTTTTTTTACCATAGGTGGCATGAAAGAGATCGCCCTTCACACAAACAGGCAGTACCTGGGAGGACTGGTGGGCTGCGTGTCCCATTTTACACTTTCCACTGACTATCACTTAGCTTTGGTGGAGGACGCAGCTGATGGCAAGAACATTAACACCTGCTCCAACTAGAGGAATTTTTTTTTCACATATGGGGAGAGTTTCAACACACATTTCTGCTGGATTTGTCACCATGAATTTCACTTGTCAGAACCACAGCAGTAAAAACTAAAGTGTTTTTTAATTGTTAATATTTTTAAATGCATCATAGGATTTGTACCAAAGTCACTCTGGCAAGAAATGTTGTCACATGAATGTTTTTAGGATCTCTCTGACTTGCAGAGTAATAAAGTTTGCTGTATTTTTTTTAAAAACATTCCGGTTTAAACAAGCTTTGATCCGAGGTTGCAGGAAGAACTGACTACAGAGGCAGAAGCGCTCCCTCTGAATCCACTTCACTGTCATGGATTATGGTCTTTGCAAAAACTAAAGAAAATAGAGGACAAAATAACTTTTTTCATGGAACAATTCCAACCATATCTGTACTCTTTTTCTTTTTACTGTAATTCCGTCTTTGATTGCTGAAAGCACCAAAGGAACTTTATTCATCATGAACTTGAGCAGCAGCGGAGATGACCTTTGTTCCAGATAATCTTGGTTTTTACTCTTCAGGATGTTTGTGTCTTTTGTGTGATGTTTTTTGTTTGTTTGTTTGTTTGACATGTTTTGTCATTAGTTGGACACGTTTTGAAAAGTATTTTGTGATATTAGTATAATCAAAGTGTTTAGTTTTTCACACTAAAGGGTTCATTTGCCTGTAGCAGTTTTATGTCCTTGCCCAACTTACTTATCTTTCAGTTTTATCTTTTAGTTTCGGTCACATGACATTCTGATCTTGACACGGGGGGAATTTTGGTTAAAAGAGAGACAGGATTGCTGTCATCTGACACAAACCCCATTAAATGCCAGCATTTACATTCCTTTCATGTCTATCACATGTTCACCAGTAAACAAATGTTTTCTTGTTATCATCTGTACAGGTTCTGACTATTTTTTTACCCTGTAAAATAACATTAAGTTTTAAAAATATGTCTTTAGTCTCTTTTTTACTCTAGATTAAAATCACATTAAGACTTTATTCAGAACGTGGATGGTTCTGCAGGCTCAGGAGTGCATCAAAAGTGTATGGACTACTTTTAACATGCCCCAAACACTGTTGGTATTAAAGTGGCAGCATAGATCCTGAGCACTGCATGGAGCAGCCGTATAGGAGCAGGGTAAGGTCACCCATTACAGGGCAGATGATGTGTATCTGCTCGGCTTCGCATATCAGAGATTTTAAAGAAATGAAAATGTTGGTTACATGACAAGACCAAAACTTAATCACCAAGTAAAATTGCAGGTGGACAGTTGTAACACAAGCAACTGGTGGTATGGTGGCTTTGCATGTTGCATTTGGCTGCAAACAAAATGATTTACCCAGTCAACTTACCTGAATAATCCACAATATCTAAAAAAAACTCAGGTCAACGATCAGACCACTTGTTTAAAGCAAATGTTGCTTTTAACAAACTTTTCTCTATCAGATTTCTTGGTTGTAATTTGCATTGACAGTTATGAAGACATATTTTTTTAATTGGACAATTAATGGAAATTAATAGCAAAATTTAATAACAATTTGTACTTTGTTTAAGGTTCATTTCAATTAATTTGTAGTTGAACCAGGGGAAACGGTTAGGGCAGTTGCTGTTATATCACTCTGTCATTTTGAGTGAATTAGAGAACAGAACAAGAAAACAGATTGGCATCACTGCTTTGAATTAAAAGAGCTTCAGGCAAAGTTATTACTCCTACTAAAGTTTCACCCAAATCAACATGCTCTGGCGTCAGAAGAGCCAGAAATGAAGCTGTTTCTTTCCAAGAAAAACTTCTTGGACAGAGACATTATACAGGAAATACCAGGCTTGGGCTCCAGATGACTTGGGTAACGATATTTTCCTCCAAAAGACGTTTCATCACTGTTTGGGAGATACAAAAAAAGGATTGTACAAAGGGGAAAAAAGCAATTTCAATGGGTCTTGTGTCATCTTGACACGTATCCTTTCATCATAGACAGCTCACAAATTTGCCCAAACCACCATCAATGATGCGACCACACACATCCTTCCAAGAACAGCGTTTCTCAAGAATCTAGGCACATTTAAATGTTAATCTTTTTAAACATCATGTCACAAGGCAAAATTGAAAAGTAGACCAGTGATCAAAGCAGGCATTTTGAACAAACTATAACTTAATCCAACAGAGAACCTGTGAGTAATAATTTGTCCAGCAAATCTAAATTTTGAGATTAATCTAGAAAAGGGAGAGTGAGAAAGAAAAAGCAAATTGTGAAGAGCTGCAAGCAATGATAAATCCAGAAAGATTTATCAGCGCTACATGATGTGACTCTTAGATCAGTCACACCAAGAGGCTGAGCAAATTGCAAAAGAGGAAAGGTCAGTGTTAAAAATAGTTAGACTTTAAATAAACTGGATGTATTTCTTAAGATCTTTGGCCCAAACAGATGTCTACTGAGCATGAGTAAACTGTAGAAACAATTGACAAAGTTTGTGAAAGACACAAACATGTTACAGTCACTTTGTTGGTTTTTACTGTGTACTGAAATCAGGCCCTGATTTTTGTCTCCAGAAGAAAAATCATGTTTATGCCTCCTGTCGTACCATTTGACCCTTTCAAACTCACTGCATCTTTTAAAGTCACTGCATCTTTAAAGACAGCTACTATGTTACACAGGACAAATACAAAACACCAGATTTGTTGAATTTCACAGACTACAAAATAAAGCTTAATTTATAACTTCTATGCAAGCAATGTTAGAAGTAATTTTCAAATTTCACTTTTGTATTTAATTTTAAACAATCTTAAACCACAGTGAGGTGGAAAGAAACACATAAATCTTTGAAACAGTTTATTTGAATCAAAGAAGATGGATTTTGCTCCAAAATTCAACCGTTCAGAAACAGATTCCAGTTCTTGACAGACAAGTGAACTCCAAACAGAGGTTATCATCATATCAAACTATGTCAATATTGCTTTTTTCAACAGGGTATTTCAGTCACAAAGAAGCTAGAAACATTTGACACTTCAATTCCTCCTTTTGGAGCGATTGAAATAGTTGTTTTGTGACAACCCTGAGGCTAAAACATTTTTTGTTGTATCTGAAATTTGGATTTTTTTTTTATGTACAGTGACGTAAGATAATAGTTAACCTACATTTTGGCTACATTTTAGATTGCTGAAACTAATGAACCAAATGGTTCATGACCTTCTGTTCATACCAGGTTGGTTGATTAGATGACGTTTTCAATTTATCTTTTTTGATCAAAGTGTTCCTGCTTTCAGAGTAGCATTTTACATACCACATCACTCTTAAAACTGTAAGGACTTCACACAAACCGTTGGACTGGGAGCCAAATGTAGCACTTTAATTAAATTTAGATTGAGCTATTTAGTCATATTGAGGTCATCCTCATCTTATAACAGTTTAAGGTTGTAGTTCACCATTGCAGGATTTGTTCAGATCTGCCAAAATCAATAATAAAGAGCGAAAAGCAATATGTTAAGATTTTATTTCATTGACCCATGTAATACTGCATGTTCCCATTTCATTAATGCTGTTATTAAAACTGTTACGTAACCCCAAATCCATGTGATCACACTGGACATCAGTATTGACTCTAACACCAAAGCAATTCATTTAATCAGGAACATTATGAGATCATGCTGGTCTAATAAAAACCCTTATGAATTTTACTTATAGTTGAAACCAGAAAAGTAAGCTTCTTTCATTAAAAATCTCATAACTGCGCTTTTTTTGGTCTGCTGGAATTAGAAAATAATATTTATATTTGATATGTGCCAGAAAAAGAGCCGTTGAACGTAAGCTCAGTGTGAACGAATCCATGGTTCGAGGTCTGCGTCCTCCCAGCAGCCTCTGCTGCATCCTTGTGGAAAACATAGAGTGGCGGAGAGACCCGGTGTGGCTTTTATTTGTAGTTTCCAGTTTTTTTTTTTTTTTTGTTTAACTTTGTAGATGCAGTTTATAGTAAGATGTTTTCTACAGTCCAGAAAATACAGTTAATAGAGGGACGCCTGGCTGTTTCCTTTTTGAAAAATTAAGCTAAAAAAGCTAGCCATTTTTTTTAAGTTCTGAAAAAATCAGAACATCTAATACATAATCACACGATCATGACTGCATGGAAATTAATTAGTCTTCATTACAGCAATAATCTTTTAATCAACTGAAACAAAACATTCTCTTAATGTAAGAGACAGCAAAAAATAGACAAACACTTCTTGATTTTGAAAACAAATGGTTTTATGATACATTTTGACACATCCATTAATCTATCAAAGATAATTATTTAGAAATTATACAACATGAAGCATGGCATGATCAAAATACCAAGACAAAAGTGTGAGAAATATATTGAAGTTTCTTTATCTGTAAAAACTTACTGCTCAACTATTAATTTGTCAGAGTTTGAGTTTTGATAGTTATTGGAAGATGAATCAAAGGGTTTTGGTACAACACTGCCTCAAGCTATGTGTCATGCGATAGCCCACAATAACATGGGTATTTAAATTAATGTGTGTGACTGAATGTGAATTTAAGCCATCTATATAATCTATTTCTAAGACTGTGTTGTCAGCTGATAATTACAGACATACTGATTAGCTTATTTACAAATTCTATAAATAAATACAACTTATAACTTAGGCAACCAAACTCTCGCTGTTGTTTATTAATTTCTCTGTGATTGAGTTATTTTTTCCCAAAATATAATTTCTGTCATGTTACAGGTGGTGAGGAGAGACGCAGGCTGAATCCCAGGTTGGAGTAAAAATGATTAATTTAATGATGACAGCTCAAAACAGTCCAACACAGGCGGCACGGCAGAAAGTTAGCGCACAGCTAATTACCGGTAGCTACTGATACACAGAATTGAAAATGAGAGCAAACGCTAACCAGGACTTTACAGTTTGAACTTTACATGAGACAAAGTCCAGCGATGTTGTCTCACGTCGCTGGAGAGCAGTGACGTGAGACAACAATTAGACGAGGATCCGACAAGAGACAAAGACAATAGGTGGGTTTTAAATACACAGAGAGAGTAATCTATGAGGGACCGTTTAGGACAAAACCTAGGTTTTGTCTCGCACACTCAAAAAATACTCAAATTGCGTATACACACTACTAAAATGTCACACAAGCATACAAATTTTATCTTTCTCGCTCACATACACTGACAGTGTACTAACTTGTCGCACACACACACATACTCTGTACTAACATCTCGCACATGCACACAAATGTTATCTTTTGCGCACACAGACACTGTACTAACAACTCACACACGCACACAAAAAAACTACAATTGCGCACAAATTAGCGTTCATAAATCAAACAAACCTTAAGCTAAACTCCGCGTACACTGTGGAGCTCCAATATCTAATTTGAAGCTAAATTCACTGTGGTATAACGCATGCGCGATCTGATCTCCAAATTACGCCCCGCCTCTTCCGTGACACCTCTCACACATACAAAAAATGTCCCTCACTTATGCAAAGCTGAGTCTCTCACATACAAAATAACGAGTCTATATTTTATTAGTTTATATTTGCAATCTTAGTCTTAGTGAGATTTTAGTAGTGCATGTGCGCAATTGTAGTATTTTGTGTGTGCATGTGCGAGATCTTAGTACAGTGTATGTGTGTGTGTGTGTGTGACAAGTTAGTAATGTATGTGTGCGAGGAAGATAAAATGTGTGTGCGTGTGCGAGTTGTTAGTACAGTGTGTGTGTGTGCGGGAAAGATAAAATGTGTGCGTGTGCAAGCTGTTAATACAGTGTTGCCAGAGATAATGTTTTGGCCGCATGACTCAGCAGAAGGAGTTTATAAAAGTTCCTCTAGTGACTAAAATCCCCTCAGACATCCAAACATGATGCTGCTGCTCGGTTTGTTTGCCCTACAAATTTTTTGTTTTGTGGACTGCTACCCCAATGGGGCTCCCACCGGTGCCTGTAAGGACATGATGCCTCAGCATGCAGGAGTTGTCCCTCAGACGTCACCAGCTCCATACACCATTCTCACCAACATGAAGCGGTACCTACCTGGTATGCCTGTTACCGGTAAGATCTTCAATACTCCAATAAGAAAGGAATACAGAAACCATTAGATCCATCATTCTTGTTCACTGTTTCAATGTAAGGAGACGTTTGCAAAAATATAACCCAACTACGTTTGGTGTGGGTAACTTCTGCTTTGTTATACGCCTCTGCAGTCACCATTATCGGACCGCAGTACAGAGGGGTCCTTTTGGAAGCCCGAAGAGAAAATTTCAATGATGCTTATGGAAGCTGGAAAATCCCTCCTCCAGACACCAAATTTCTCCAGGTACCCTCAACATTCAGATCAAATGTCTTCGGAAAAAATTTGGCTGTAAATGTGGATTTAGACCTTGTTAGTTCAGACTTCTGATTGTATTCACAAATCTTCTAATTTATCCATAGAAAATGCTTGACAAGATAAAGGTTGGCATCTATTTTCTTTAATTCTTAAATATGCTATGCTCACAGTGCTCCGGAAATCCACAAGGTGCCGTAACTCATGCCAACATCAACCCGAAGAGTAACACCACGGTCTACACCTGGATACCACATGACATTATGCACCCTGTGTATTTCCAGTAAAGTCATTTTTTATATTTTATATTTTTTCAGACCTTGATAAAGATTTTTTTATTAAAATCTTTGGTTGTGTACACATTGTGTTTTACGTGGATGTGTTTTATAATGTTAAAGTGTTGTGCATTTTCTTTTTCAGGGCTACAGTGGCTCAGCAGCGCGCCGTCTACTGGATAAATGTGAGGTCCAACATTCTGCCCAGTGGTAGGTGCAGCACAGTAGATTGGCCAACAAAATAATAAAAAATGCTGAGAATAGTTGTGCAGTTTATTCACCAAATATTTTGACTTTTAGAGGACCTGGGTGGTCTTAAGATGGCGACGAATGCAAGTGCAGGAATTGCTGAAGAAAATCCTCTTCTTCTCTTCGTGATATATTTTTTGGTGATACGGATTTTTGGGTAAACAGGAAACATTTTTTCCTATGACTTTTCTTGACTGTTTTTGTGCATCACATTGAAAAACATAAAGAAGTTTTCAGTGTTGATTATTTGAACCCAAAATGATGTCACACAGATTAAACATATGTTCTTTTTTGGAGGTTTTGCTAAATAAAAAAACATTGTAGTTATGTCAAGCTAAGATATTATGTTGAAAATCAATAGCAAACATAGAGCTGTAATTTGCTTAAAAAAGGCAGGATTAAGAAAAAGACACTGTTATGGATTGACAGACAAGATGTGGGTTATGTGTGACATGCAAAGTCTATCTGTGCTGGTTTGTTATTGACTTAATTTCATTTCAAGTATTGGAGAGCTTGTAATGACCTGGTTTTTCCACATGGTTTGATCGCTAACCTAGATTTCTAGTATGATTGTGAACACAAACACGAAAGAGGCTTAAAACTTGCATCACATCTGTCTTTCGAAGCTGAACATCCCACATTCTCTGCATCATGTCACTGTTTGCTGCTGTTCTACGCACTTGGAGTCTGATGAGGAAAAAAGGTTAATAAATTAACCGGTGACATGGAGAACATGTGATCCTGTTTTATTTGTTTGAAAACAATTTGGTTGGAAACAACTTAACACTTATACCTTGTAGAAAATTGCAAAATTTCATGTATTAGTCACATCAGTAATGCTGTAAGTTTACTAGAAATATTAATATTTTGGACCAGTTTGCTGAATTTAGGAGAGAGAGGGAGAGAGAGAGAGAGAAATAGAGTACTTCTGCTACAGGAAATGCAGTTAACGTTTGCCTTTTTAAGCAGTTAAAACAACCTTAAGTCTGGAACTGAAAAGAAAAAGAAAAACCTGGAGATTCTCTCCTTAAGAAAAAGAGAATGCCCCAGAAGACATATGCACTTCCTTGGCAATCCCTACCAGGCTGTGTGGAGAAACTTTTACTTCTCTACAGTGAAATCTGTGTGTTTAAAAGATACTGATTTATTCTGATTCGAGGGTGATGAGTAAACATTGATATCAAATATGCCAATGGAAATGTGACTGAAGATATAAAGTTCATAATATTTGAATTACTTACTTTCAAGCAAGCAACATTGTAATATTATTAATATATTATCTTACTTGTTATACCTAATTACAGTAAGTTAGGTCATTTATGTACTTGAGGAGCATTCCAGTGAGTGAGAGAGATGGTGCAATATTCTTACAAGAGGCAACCAGAATTTCAAACAGCCCTGATTTATTGCTGATCAGTACTTGGTCATGAGGTATTAATTGCTTTTCATTACCCCCCATCATACAACAAAATGTCTGACAGATGATTAGGCCAAGACTCGGCTCAATTACTAAAATTGTTTCACGACAAGAAAATTGCTAAAAAATGGGCCAAAAATTGCATAGTTTATGCCCAGGTTCAAGGTTACGAAAGCAGATTCGTAACAAGCAAAAGAGGACTTTGAATGAATTTAACCTATTCATTTTTAATTCAAATTAAAGTATTATGAAAAGCCATCCATGTGTTAACCCTCGTCTTAAGATTGATAAGCTGATATCAAGAAAATTCGTCTCCAGGCAACATCTAACACTGTCTTTCATGGTTACTTTGTTGAAAAGCATTGCTGCTTACGTCTGTCTAGTGTAACATCGATTTTTCAAGGGTCTCATGTGCCTGCGGTTGCAGCTCCTGTCACAAAGTACCCAGCAGTCAATTATAATTAGTCTCTCTCCTCTGCGTGCTCGTTATTTATCTAACAGCCCAGGCAGAGTACCAGTGTCACCAGCTGGTTCGATAGTAAATGACTCATTGACATGTGGAACACTGAGCCAGTGTCGAGGTCACGCTCTTTGTATCCCAAACCACTGATGTCTTTACCCATAATGACAAAGCATATGGTGCTTTGAAACAAAAAAATCCTACTTGGTGCAATCAGAAACAAAAAAACACAACTGGATATATTGCAGCCGATGGAATAAAAAGTGCATATTTTCATTGACTCTTTTAATATATTGTTTAAAAGAATATTTTCTGAATGTAAAAGAAAAAGAGTGTGCATCCAGATCATCATAATGGTCCCTACATGTAAACTAATTTCTTCAGTTTTGAAAATTGTTGTTTTTCTCAAATGTTTTTCCACCACCACGGCTTTGATTCTGTCGTAATCTCTAATTTGCTGAGGCATTTTTTTTTTTTTTTTTTTTTTTTTTTTTTTTTTTTTTTTTTTTTTTGTTTATAGATAAAATTTTTAAATTTTTTTGNAAGTTTATTTGATAGGGACAGACACACATTGACATAGACAAACTGAATAAAACAGCAGTCCCATGTTTGCATCATGGGGCAATAGCAACAGCTAATTCGCAGCACTTGTCCCTAGATGGGCTTTTAAAAAATAACTCTAAAAATTGAAGTGAAATCATTTGAAATAACACAACATAATATATACAAACAGAGAAATGTAAATTTCATTTTAATTTAATTGTACACTTTCAAGTGTTGCATTTAATATACATGCACAAATCGTACGTTGCCTGATTGGTATTTATCACTTTTTACATTTGTGGGATTTTCATTGAGAAAATAGAAACTTTTAATAGCGTGCAGTAAACTGCTGGTGTTTTTTCAGCCTATTTCCAAAACTCAAAAAAATGTAACACATTTTAGCCATGAAATACTTTTCTCCAATAGTTTCTATATTAAATCTAATCAAGTAAACAATTTTCCTACAGTTTGAGTTATTGGCTAATAATTCTTTTTACATTATATTTCTACATTTGATACAACTGATTAAGTTTACAGGGGCTTGGACCTAGCCTGACCATTGCTTTCCAACTCAATTTGGCTTGATTCTCATCTCCCTGCAGTACTTCAGATGGGATTTGTTTCATTGAACCTGATTTTACCAGAATGCATTTCATACTGGCCATTTAGCAAACAGAAGGAGACTTTGGAAACAACAATGTCGAGTTTCTACGCTGCTTGTCTCCCTGTGGTTGTAGTTTGGCAGAGGATGAAGTGAACAAAGCCTTCCAGTCAGTGTTAGGTAAAATAACATCCTCTGAACAAACCAAAGTGCAAAACAAGGGGCTGGTTTTTACCAGTTTTTACCTGGTAAAACTGGTAAAAACTGTTTTTTTTACCAGTAAAATCTGGTAAAAATGTTTTACCAGTGCTAGTGTTGCACTAGTGCTAGTGCCGCACTAGCACTACCAGGCTAGTATTGGGGTTTCTGTGCCAGTCACCAGCAACTCACAAGCTGCCCCAAATGGCCAAGTGACACTGAGAACAGAACCACTCCTGGCTTTGTACTTTACACATTAGTGGACACAGTGGAACCAGCAGTGCCTGCTTAAGCTGCAGGAAGTCAGTAGCAGCAAACCAGGGGGAGGAACATGCATGCAGGCAGCGCTTTATCCCAAGTGGATTTTGTCTGAATTCACATTTGGCCCATGGTTAGACAGCTAGGGCTAAATGTGTACTGTTGCTCAGATCAAACAAGCATGATGAGCTATAAATCTATTAAAAATTCAAATGTCTGAACGGCTAATTTCATTCCACCAAACTCAAACATAACTAGTTTTTCAAGAGCAGTGTGAGGAACATTGTTTGATCAGTTTTCATTATTTTAAGTAATAATTTTAAAGTATATTGTTTATAAGTGCATCTGTGTTTAGTTGTGTCCTCCCAACCCCTCACTTAGGATTTAGATGGCCACTCGACCTGAGTCTGGTTCTGCTGGTTTTTTGTCTGCTTATATATAGCTGTCTCTCCCCACTATCACCTTTTACATACGGATGATGAAACAATGGAAAAAGTCAGGATTTCATGCAGTTGGTTGTCTTCTCTAGGCAGACAGTTTTTTACTGACTTACCAGAATCAGATTTTTTTTAAATAGTATTTGACTTTGACTGAATTGGATAATTTTTGTAACATTTGACTCAAATCGAGCTCAGTTTGAATTACTCTTGTGTGTGTTTGTTTGTGTTTCATGTTTTTAACTTTTTAGCACTAGATGTTTAATAAAACTAAGCTGAATAGAGGGTCTTCGTGTGCAGTAGCAATAGACTTATTGATGCATAATTCCCAGCTGACATGCAAACATAAACACAGCAGCTGTGACCGGCTCAGTGGACATGGTGACATTAATCCCTAAACATACATCCGTCCATCTACTTTTTGATAAGCGGAGCACAAGCCCGTACAAGATCAAACAAAAAAGCTGAGGCATAAAATCACACACACATGCAAAAACAACACATAACATATTTACAGCCAGATTGTAATGTAAGTTGTTTTTTTCCCAACAGAGCTCAAACACTCAACCACATGCATGGCCACTGTCCAGATTAAGACTTCTTTTTGCTTTAGGGTCTAAGTTGACATGTTTGAGCTCCACATTATTTGTCTCCCTCTGTTTTCTTCATCTCTCTTTGTTAAATGTGTCCAGCATGAAAAGCTGGACATACTGAAATATGATCTCTGAACATTAAGACAATGTAGGTGATATAGTTTATCACTTTATTTATAGATTTTCAGATATATGTGGTTCATCATGAAACCAACCTGCTTTACCATATGTGAAAAGCTAAGCCTCTCCATCTCATCATTTTTTGCCAAACTAGTGATTCTGAGTCGTCTCACTCTGAGTGCAATCACATATCCTCATGTCCACACGTCCACTTCACTGCTAAGAATCGGTGAATTACAAATAGCATGCCACAATAACAATATGTCTGACATACTTCGGAGCTTAACTGGCTGTTAATATGTGCTGTGAACACCATGTTATGTAAGAATGTGGTAGTTAAAGGGTTAGAGCTCAGGGCTGGGCCATATTACTTGGCAGCGGGGGTGGGAGACTGAGTGATGTGAGAAAGAGGGCGAACTGCATCCCAGAGCAACACGGGACAGTGGAGGAGATGAACAGATAGAAAGAGACGAGAGGTTAGATGTCAGTGATTTAAGAGATAACCAACGTCAAGCCACTGACTCACAGCTGGGCACACAGCTGGGTGTGATGGCTGAAGAGGTCGCAGGCAAACACTGACTGGACTGACAGTGACATTGTGGAGCGAGGGTCGGTTTTATTGTGCTGGAATGACATAATAATTTCACTTCACGCAGTATCAACAGGAAATACTTGAGGACTACGCGTGGAAGATCTGCTTTTGAGCTGCAGAGTAAAATAGGATTGAGAAAGTGGAGGCTGCAGATTTGGAGAGCCGTGGGGACATTATTTCACATCCAGCATGAAATGGCTTCATCAGTTTGGCAACAAATATAGTGCAGAAAACTTCGGTTACATTTTTGCAAATTCTGGACAGATGGAATAGAATTGGAGCAACATGGGTGATTGAAAAATAATTTGAGTAAACTCTAAAAATCTGGACTTCAGGATGCCGTATATCACCACCGATACTAAAGCCATGGAGGCTCAACTCTGGCAGAAAAAATGGGATTACCAACTAATATATACCGTCAGGTTGGAAATCCTGCCAAGGTGTTTGAGTCATGTGGTCCACTGAGAGCATGGAGCCCGAGGAAGCGCACAGCAAGAGAAGCCTGTACAGCAAGGTTGATGTGCCTGACCATGCTCACTATGTCGTCGCTTTCTTCGTCTTTGTAATCGGGACACTTGGCATCATTGGGAATACCCTGGTTATGTTTGCTTTCTACAGGTGAGTCCGAAAGAGGTCCTTTATTGTTTGTATGTTTTTCTTTTTTCATTTTACTTTAAGAATTTAAATAGCAACTTTTATAGCCCTGTACATTTTAAAATGTAAACTGTCCTTCTAAAAGGTCCAACAGAGGTCTGAGAGAGCAGAAGGGACATCATTTCATTTCCCTGCTTAGATGGGTCTAGTATTGTTATGACACAAAACAAAACAGAATGAGGAGACTACTGCCTTCAAAAAAGGCTTTGTGAATTTGTGATCAGTTCATTTTTAATTTGGATAAGATAGGTATCAAGCAATCAGAAAAGATCATTTTGACCAACTAGGTTATCATAACATATCAGAAAAGAAAGAGAATATTTTTATTAAATTTTGTATAAGTTTCCAGAAAGCTGGCAGTTATTCATAAGTAGTCCTTTCATTCTTCAATCTTTAATGTATAGCAACTACAATAATTGAAGTAGCAACATATGTTTTTCAACAGGCAAAGAGCCATTAATTGTAATACAGTATTTAACTACTAAGAAATAAACCGATGAAAAGGATAAGAAAATATTTCACCCATCATTTAAATTTAAATACATGTTTCTTGTCTAAATGTGACATTGTCCACATTGTCCACAATAATTGTAGTAACACTGAATTCCACTTTCATCGAGTTTATTTTACACTTACAAACTTAAATTTTCCTGAGGTTTTTAAATGTAAACGTGAAGATTTTGTGCCATAAATGAAATAAAATAACAATAGGCCTTTTTACCCAACACATTTATAGACATTTAAATCTGTTAAGCATGAGCAATTTTAACAATCAAGTGTTCTCTAATGCATAAAGTGTTCAAAAATTTGCTTTTTCTTATAGCAAAAGTGCATAAAATATCTGGAACAGGCCATTACTTTTACTTACTTTAACTGTGGATGTGCCATACGTATAGTCAGATTTAGGTAATGTTTTTTTTTTTAATCTGATGCGTCATTCTCGGATATGAGTCATTCTTGAAGTTAAAGTTAAGTTTCTGTTGGAAGTCCTGGAGGGAGTACATGCATTACATATAATCTGGAGAAACTGACTTGTCATTTGTGCTACTGATGTTAACTGTTCCACAGAAACTGGGTCAGTGTGTGTGTCTCTGTGTGAGGTTGTACATGCGTGTGTGTGCGTGCACATGCGTGCGTGTGTGTCTGTGTGTCCTGGGGATTGTCAGCAGCTCTCGTATTCCATCTGTCTATCAACGGACATGATTAAACTCTTTCATTATGTTGTTGTGCACACAATCTGAGTTCTAACAATCACAAATGCACATCATGTGATCACATCTTAGAAATATGTATTTTACTTAAAAACAAACTTTCTAACTTATAAAGAGGAAATGTTGTTATATTTGTGCATTAAACATATTTTTACACAGGAAAAGAGGTGATACAATTATTAATTAAATTTCTAATGGATACCTATGAATATACTGACTGAATATAATTCACACAAATTAACATATAAATTCAAATATTAACATTTGTAAGACGACTAATCTTACAACAGTCCTAGCTGGAGATTTCTATTAATAAAGAGCTGGGAAAGCAAACTGGCACTTAGAATTATCTAGTGTGATTGCAGATTTATGCGACATTTCTGGTTATCATCATATCAACCTAACAATATTGTGCACAACATGAGCGCTTTCTAACAAGTTCCCAATCACCACCTCTTTAACACATTAAAGCACTGTTGAACTTTGCTTCAGATATTTAAACATAAAGAGGAAGATTATCCAGAAGTAAAAATAACTTTAGGTCCTGGTTTTTTTTTAAAAAATGAACAAACCAAAAACAGCATCTTGTTAATAAAAAGGTCCTTTTAACAAAAAGGTCCTTTTCTGGATCTTTTCTTGTTTAAAAAGATAAAGTACTAGATGGTGATCTACAGCAACCTAAATTTATTTTGGAGGTAAAAAAAAATTATTTGGTTTCTACACTTGGCAGACACTATAAACGGACTGAAGAACAAGCATGCAAAACACCACTGTCTCAGAATTACTTACAGTACTTTTTATACTCAAGAAGTATTTTGATTTTAGAAACACTGAAAACAGTACCACTTGTTTGCATGATTTCAATAGAATTGATGTTAGCCTGCTCAGTTTTAATTTGATGAAGGATGACCTAATTTGATAATATATTTTATTACGTAGTGAGTATTCTTGATATAGTGGGCAGTCCATATGTGGCTCAGATAAGTTTGCTTTACATCCTTATATTCATTTTGATATAACTTGATGAATGTTTTGGTAAAATTAACTTGAAAATGAACTTATTTAATTTGAAAAGCAAAATTAAGCATCTCAAGTTCCAGCAGCTACAACTATTTTGTCACACTGGTATAAGTTTTCAAAATCATGTTATGGTCACTAAAACTTGTTAGTCATTAAGGAAAATGTTTAATTGTACAACAGAAAGGATGAACATTTCTGCTGGGCAGTTTGCAGGTCACACTCTGAAGCAGCAGCGCATCCAAGAAGTCCTCTTCAAGGAGGAGGACTAAAGCCAACTCTGACAAATGCCTGTGGAAATTCAGTCAGACAAGTGATGTAATTCTTCAACTGAGGCAGTTACAAAAAACACACTGTCCATCCTCAGAGGTCAAAAGTGACAGACGGTTGAAGACACACTTCACAACTTCCACCTAACTCAACATGTTTTATTTAATTTTGGGGGAACATTTGGAATTCCCTTTAAAGTTGTCTTTGTATTTTAAGTTGCATAATAATAAGACCATTGTTTGCACCATATTTGCGGTAGTAGACAGCGGTTTTTACATTTTGGTTCATAAAAAATTAAATTATGTAGAATCTCCAAACAATTACTGTGGTCTGAGATGGGATTCATTGCCTGCTTAAACATTACAGATAAAACTAGCTCAGGTTTATGACAAAACACTCCACAAAAGTTTTCCATCCATCCATTCATTTCTAAGATACCGAATTATCTCTAGAGCCAGAAGTTTAAGAAGTTGGCTTTTTTAGTTTGAGGATGCTTTTATATTTATTTAATTTGTTCAGTTTAGGACATGGTCATCACCCAATAACTGATTTGCTCATAAAAATAACGAATGACCACTACACTAGAATTTCCAGACAAGTGAGTTCTATCTTAAAAACATTACTTTTCTCAAAACGTTCCGCTTTTCCCTATTTTTGTGTTTAAATAGCAACAAGAAGCTCCGTAAACTCCCCAACTACTTCATTATAAACTTGGCGGTGAGCGACTTCCTGATGGCTTTCACACAGTCGCCCATCTTCTTTGTCAACTGCCTCTACAAGGAATGGATGTTTGGAGACATTGGTGAGTTTGATTTTTACTTTGAAAAAATCATCTTTAAATTGGAGCATCAGATGGGTATTTATCTAGTCATTTAGTTTTTGTACTTATTTTTGTTTTTTGTTGTGTGTTCTTTTATTGTAGGCTGTAAAGTCTATGCTTTCTGTGGTGCCCTTTTTGGCATTTCTTCCATGATAAACCTTCTGGCCATATCGATTGAACGGTATCTGGCCATCACCAGACCACTGCAGACCATGCAGAGGGGTTCTAAACGGAGAACGATTTTCGTCATCTTTCTCATCTGGTTTTATTCTTTGGCTTGGAGTTTGGCTCCTCTTGTTGGCTGGAGTAAGTTTCTTAATGTTGGTATCACAGTATTGCATATCTGTCTCAAAAGAGTTAAATGTACAGCTATGACAAAATATTACCTTATTACTCATTTGTTACTGTAGCACACAGAGTCTGTTTACCAGCTAAGCCAAGCTAACAAAGATTATTTGAACATATTGCAAATTTAATTATTATAACATTTACGTTACTGTCACACAAAGAAAGGACTCTATCATAATTCTACCTATTCTCTTGCTAAACTATGCAGACACTTTGTCTGCTGTAATGAAAGTCACTTCACTTATTTAATTATTTTCTAATTAATCCCATAGCTAAGGGGAACTAATAGGATATTTAATAGAAAGTCTGTTACTCCTGAAATATGGAAAACATAATAATGAGAAACTGAAATCAATGCAAAAGTAACATACCTTCCTGATGCACATAAACAGTGAATTTCACACCATTTATCCCAATACACTTTGTGAAATAAGGGTGCATCAAAAATGAACATACATATAGTAACAGGATTGAACGAATAACAGCTTCATGAAACAATAAATATTAAAATCTCATTAAACTGACAAAATGGACTCTAGGAGAAATGAAGATGCTCTGCTAATTACATATAGACTTAAGGAAATGAGTACATGTGTATGTTTTACCTGTTTACAAAACCCTTTAGAATTCTTTGTATCTAACAGATGGCAATTCATCTACCTAAAGGAACACAATCAGATTAATCTTGCTTTCTCTGAACATTCATCTGATGCTCCTTTAACCCTGTAGGCTCCTATATCCCAGAGGGACTGATGACATCTTGCACATGGGATTATGTCACATATACAGCAGCTAATAGGAGCTACACCATGATGCTCTGCTGTTTTGTCTTTTTTATACCACTGGGAATTATATTGTTCTGCTATCTTCGAATGTTTCTATCTATACGAAAGACTGGCAGGTACTGTAATGTAAATATGCTCACACACATGTTTTTATGTTGGAAAAAAATAAAAATACGTCATCACAAAAACTACCTGCATTTTCATTTAACTGTCCTTCTTCATTTACAGGGCAGTCGAACGTTTGGGCACTCAGGTCAGAAAAACCACTCTTATCCAACAAAAGTCCATCAGGAGTGAGTGGAAATTGGCAAAGATTGCCTTTGTTGTCATTGTGGTGTATGTCCTCTCCTGGTCACCGTACGCCTGTGTCACATTGATTTCCTGGGCTGGGTAAGATCAATTTATGGATTTTTTTCAAAAAGGTTTTGGAGCTGTAGGGAATGAATTTTTCACAATAGTCAACCAATTTCACATATATGTTATTTAGGACACAGAAAAATGTTCAGTAGATTTAACACAAAGGCAGTAGCCATCAATGCTAATCTTTTATCAAAAGTGAAAGTAGAAATTAATGTTGCACTGCAATGTCTGCGATTACATATACTGCTCACACGAACGAAAGAAAAACAGAGAAAAAACAGTCGACTTTTTTTTATTTTTCATCTAAGACTGTAAAGTACAGTGAAAGAGATTTTCCAATAATTCCTGCTTATATTAGAGGAACAGAACTGCAATGTAATATATATATAATCCACAACACCATAAGATTGTTTTCGAGTCACTTGTAATGATCAGCTCCATTGCATGCAAAGTCTGTTTTTTGTATTTTTTTTAAAATACAATAATCTTGCTGGTAACACTTATGAGATATATGTAGAAAATATCTAGAAAATATTACATGTTCTTAATGTTGGAATAAGAAACCAAACCAGATAATACATTTTTAACTGCAAATGAGGGAGATGTATTGTAGTGCAAGAACATATTAAAACATTCATTACAGAGATTGCAAAAAATTATTGTCTCAGGCATTTTGCTAAGCATTATCTTACTGGGACTGAAGGCGATTTCTGAAGCAGGTTTCTGACGAGTCATTACATGCTACTGTGTCACCAGGAAGCAAAGTATCTCATGTTTCTTGATGAAACATGAGATAAGTTGAAGATTTTGAATCAGGACATTTTTCCTCTTATTCTAATCCCAACCTTCAGTATTCCTCTTGTACCTTTTGCTAAAGTCTGGATTAAAATGAAGTTGTTTAAGTCTGAAATGACATCTTTTTTTTTCTCGGTTATTCTCTGAGAACTATGCATGCAAGCACACAAACACATCTAACATGATCAGATGGATTTAAGCAGCCGTCCCTAGCAGATGGCAGAAGTTAATCTCTACCCAGATATGACCCCTCACTATGTCACAAAACAGAAAAAACACAGGGATCTCTGAGTTTTGATGTCACCAGAAAAGCAAAACAAACAGCGGCACATAGCTCAATGAACAATTATGCTTAGTATTACACCAAAAGAAAGTTTTAAA
The DNA here is from genome assembly GCA_903067075.1 of Micropoecilia bifurca. NCBI lineage: Eukaryota > Metazoa > Chordata > Actinopteri > Cyprinodontiformes > Poeciliidae > Micropoecilia > Micropoecilia bifurca. The sequence goes on from CAEGAF010047360.1 coordinate 56,456, forward strand.
TGTGTTTTCTTTTGTCTCATTCAGCTATGCCAACATTTTATCACCATACTCCAAGGCTGTCCCTGCAGTCATTGCAAAGGCATCTACAATCTATAACCCAATTATCTATGCCATCATACACAACAAATACAGGTAACCAGGACGGAGGCTTTGTTTTTGACTGCCTTTTTATATACTTATTGTTACAGGATTGTCATTTTCTCACTCTAGAATGGCTAGAAACAAGTGTGAAAAGACACACACATTAAATCAGCCTAGATCAGTTAGAATTACCTAAATTTTTGTGGTAAATGTTAAATGAGATCATTGTTTTGGATCTGAAAAATGAAATATTTTGGTATCTTTCCACAAGCTTCTCAATCAGCAGCATGAGGTCTTAACCTTTTTGTAGTGTTGATCTTTGCGTAATCATTTGAACAGATGAACACATATATGGAAAATATATCCTACAATGTACCAGACTTGTGAAGGTCCACAATATCTTGATTGATTTCTTTAGAATTTCCCATGAAGACAGAGAGGGAAGCAGTGTGTCTGTGGTAATAAATCCACAGAAGGCACTTTTTTAACTTACATGGTGTGAATTAGATACTAAATCAGCATCAGCATCAGCATTCAGGCTTTCCAAAATTGCTCAAAGGTATAGTAGTTTTATCTAAATGTACATTTCTGTCTTAAAAAAAAAAAGAATAGTTTAGAAACTCTCTCGTTTTGTTGATCACAACCGACCAGAAATATATTTTTTCACATGAGTAAGAGAGAGAAAAAGGTTAACTTTAGTTACACTGCACACAATATCTAGTTTCGACCCAATGTGCCTAATGTGCTATATATTCTCAAACTCAACAGGATGACTCTGGCAGAAAAGGTGCCCTGTCTGTGGTTTTTGTTTCCGGCTCCCAGAAAGGAATGCCTGTCCTACTCCATCAGCGAATCCTCTCTGAGGGACTCCATCATCAGTAGACAGTCCAATGCTTCACGCACTCATTTTATCAACACTATACCCAACCGCTTTGATACGGTAATGATGCACACATTTCTATATTTGTCCACAGTTATGAGTTTTATTGCCTTTAATCTGAAAGAACTATGATGAATATCATTTAGCATGCTTTTCAGCAATTCCATTGTCTTTCCCACTTGATTGCAAGACTTTCATGACTGGATAATGACTATACTTATTTTTCTTTCTTTCTATTTTGTAACTTTTGGTATCTTCTTATAGCTGTTTTTACTGAGCACATGCAATATTTTTCCAAAGCTTAAGTAGAAGAAAACCTTTTGACAATTTTTAACAGATGTTGAAGGATATGGAGATGGAACATCTGGGGAGGAAATCAGGAGGTTCCTTCAAAACCATGTCATCATACAGGCAGTCGTACAGAGGCAGGTCCTGTAAGAGGGCGTCAGAGCAGAAAATAAATAAATACACACCAGAGAAGGTGAGATAATGCAATTCATTTAATTTAATTATCACTTTCTTTTGGCTATTATTGCACTACCAAAACTCAAATCTAACACATTATTTTTCTTTATTATGTCCATATGCACAGCAACCACCTACTATGAGTGACCCACTGAGCACCTACGACCCTGACCTGGTTTCCAGCTCTCTGACTATTGCTACTCTACCTTTACTCGTTCTTACCAGGAGGCGCAGTGAGAGTGTAACTGATGAGATTTCAAAGAAGTGCAATGACAAAAATAACGTCAGGGATCGACTGCACAGCCAGAAGAGCAGCTCTTTTGATTCCCTGAATCTTGGGAAAAATCCCTACACTGAACCAAAGTCTCCCCAGAGTGTTCCTCGCATAATTGTCATCAGTCCCACCTCTGAAAGCAGCATCATCAGCTCAAATAGTGTCCGATTCGAAGATAACATTGAGGCAATGGAAAACAATGTCTTTGTTAGTCTGAACTTTTCAACGGAAGTATTCGAGGCAGTGAAACTACTCTCTTGACCACATGGAAATATGTGTGCTTAGGACAATCAAATGCACTGAGGTCAACATCCCATCCTTTTCTCCAGCATGTTGAATTGTCCTGCTTGTGACTTTTACCACAGAAACTGTAGAGCAGAAGAAAATCTGTGCGATTAAGCAAGATACAGTTCTCTGGCTTGGAAAGATTCACGTAAAAAGACGTTTTGTATGATTTTTGTTGAGTTCTCACACACACACACACACACACACACACACACACACACACACACACACACACACACACACACACACACACACACACACAGACAAAACAATAACTGTATATTTTTTTCAAAGCTTGATGTGCCACACATAAAAAAGCTTATCTGGACAAAAAAAATCCTCAGTATATTCTCCTTCTGCATTTTTTTTATGAAATCAGCAATGCACCAGAATTGTTGGAAATCAGACAAGAGTGGAGCTATAGAGATATAATGTATTTGTTTCCCTTTATTCCTTAAAATCAATAAGAAATTCAAGGAAAGCAAAACAATATAGTGTTCTGTGTCTTTGAAGCTCAGATATTCATTTTTTTTATCTTGTGCTATCTTCTTTGGGCCACATGGACCAGATTTATACTGGCAACAATTCAGCAGTGTAATGAAAAGTGAAGCAGTTCAAAACCTCAGGAAAGGTAGGTTATCTCCCATAACCCCATCATATTTCTCTGCATGCTGACTATTCTGATACTGCTCTGGTGTAGTTGGTCATTCTAAGACAGTGGCAACAATGTAAATCATTTGAGATGTAATTTTCTGAGATGTAAGTGCATCTTAGAAAACCAGAATTACATCAAAATGGCATTAATTCCTAACTGGGATTGAATTGTAATGTAGGTAATTGAATATTAATCTGTCTGAGTTGGAATAAATTCGCTACACTCTGTATATAAACAGACTTTTTTTTATATTGGCCAGTATTGGCCAGTACAAGACTGGTAACATCCAACAAGAAAGGTAAATACCAAAATGTCTTTGTTAAAGAACTTGGTCATTTATAGAGTTTTGCATCCAAATATATTAATAGGAAGTTGAGTAGAAGACAAAAATATAAAAAAAATGCAAGACCCAGTTGGTAATTATATTAACAAGCTGCCTAGGGTGGTATTTATTGTTTTTATAAAACACACATCAAATTATTGGCTTCCTTTCTGATCAGCATGTCTGAAATATTTTTAATTGCATTTTACCAAAAGATCAAGGCTGTCAGTCTTACACTCTCCCACCATTCAAGAGGTTTTTCACTGTTCAAACTGATTTTTTTTTCTTACTGCGTGTCCATCTGTCACTATTTTCACATCATTTTGACATCTGACATCACAGAGGAATCACAAGTCAACATTTAGTGAATAAAAATATCCAACACTCTTGAGTGGAACATGGAAACCCCAGAACCTTTTTGCAACAACTGAACAATAAAGTGAATAAACACAGAACCTAAAAAAATTTACAAGAGCTTTGGTTTGGATAAGGATAATGTATATTTTTATGAATCAGTTAGTTTTAGCTAACTGTTTGAGCCAGTTTTACATCTTGTTGAGGCTTGTTTCTATGTATACAACAACTTCTTTTCTTTCTAACCTTGTAGATTTAAAGTCAGAAGATTAAATTGTTGTACATTTTGTAAAAAGGACATGCGTTTATGAGAAATATTGCATCTTACCTTGCATAGTTTGCACATTTTCTTCATATCAGTGTCACTGTTACTCTTTCCATGTAGTCTTAAATTCCACCTGTTTACTATCTGTTCTTTAAATCAATGTTTCCAACATTTTATTCTGTAATTTCCTGTAGATAAGTTGTTTAAAGATTCAAATGTCATACTGTTACTACTGTATATTCTGATTTGTTTCTTATTGTTTCTTCATTTTAACAAACGTTTCCTCATTTTTAACAATGTAAAAATATGTCAAGATATATAGACAATATCTACATTGACTACACATTGCCAACCAAAGAAAGCTCCATGGACCTAACAAAAACTATTTTCAACCAAAAATTATGTGGTTAATAAACCTGTTTTGAATTCCATCCTTGTCTTTAATTATTGCCAAAAGGGTTAGAAATATTCTTGTTGACTTTTATGTGTGCAATGTCAAGCAATGTTTGTTGCTGAAAATACAATATTAGCACAAAACACAGTAGTGAACCAAGGAGGTCAGCGAACAATGAAAGGCTTGTCACAACCAATGATTTCCAGGCTGAACAGAATATGGGAAAGAATGTTCCAATTAGTCAGCAGCAGTAAAATTGTCTCTGAAGCCATGTGCAAAACAAAAGATATATTTTTTGCATATTCATTCTAATCACAGTGTTCTAAAGAAGAAATGAAACAGAAATTTTGCTAACTGAAGATGTTTTGCTATTCAAGGATAACTAATATAAACTTTGTTTTGATTTGAGGATTGCAGAGACAGAATTATTGGAAAATTTTTGCCTCCATCCAGATGTGCACTTATCTATCAAATCCACTTTGCTCTTTTCTGGGTCAACGGGGGCTAACGCCATTCCTGAGTGGGAGGGGTGATACTTGTTTAACAGGTCAGCAGTCCATTTCAAAGCCAAGACAAAAACAGATGAGATAACCAAATGGGTTAAATTCACATCCATTAAAGGGACTTTACTTCTTATGGGTATTTTTGGACTGTGGGTGGAAACAGTTGTAAGTGGAGATGAGAGAAAGTGACTGAGTGACTGAACAATTTGAGGGGTCAGTAGGACTAAAAAAGCCGATCAACTAAACATTTTCAGAGGCAACACAACTTTATTTATGTAGCACCTTTCAGCCAGAGAGAAAAGCCTCTCATGTAAAATCAAGTTACATTTATTTGAATATCACATTTTAGCAACAGGGAAAATTCAAAGTGGCTTACATGATAAAACATGAAGCAATGAACATCAGGATACATTAATTTATATTAATTTATTTAATCTATATTAAAAAGTTAAAAAACTGGAAGGCAAAAAATACATATTTGCGTTCGGAGGGCTTTAGTGTGAATATTTTCTAAGAAGTGATATAACTATAATTGATAAGACACAGACAAAGTCTTTTTAAATATCCTATTCCCATAAAACATGTGTTTAAATAGCGTAATACTTGACTATATTGACAAAGCAAACCTGATTGGAAACAATGACAGCAAAAGGCCAGCAGAGGGAGATAGAGAACAACATTCAGAATTGAGCGTGGTTTTTTTTACATGCTTTTTCTATTTTCTCTCCTTTTACATTCAGAAAAAACAACAAATCAAACCAAATGTTAAAACAACAACAAAAAAAAGAAATTAATTAAATGAATACCCACAATCAATTATGTATTGTCACAAAAGCAGCATCAGTGAATACAGGATATTACATTTCTTGACACAATACGTTAAGTGCAATATCTTTATATATATATATATATATATATATATATATATATAAAATGTCTACTGACCTTGCCTAAATTGTTGGACTCACTGTGCTAATGAATCAAGATACTTCTGACAATTTTTGATATTTGTAAGCAGGAACAGAAATACAAAAATATAATTTCCATGGATGGAAACAAAACATTCAGCAAGATCTCTGTTTCAAGACCATGGACTTTGAAGTGTCCGTGGTTTTGAACCATTTATTAATGCCCCTAAAGCTAATACTTGAATAAACAATGTTTTGTCAAACAATTTTCTGTCAAACATATTATCTTTACTTTGATAGTAGGTTTGATCAGTTCATAATTTTCTTCATTTTTCCAAGCCTTATCTCTCCTCTTTCCTTGTCTCATGTATTCATTTTTACCCTCTTCTGTTTGCTTTGTATGAGAACACATTCTCCTGAAATGGGTGGAGAGCTCTGACCATGCATAATTCCTTTTCCATCGGGTCATGACATTGAATGAATGTACTTTAGGTAAAAAATAAATAAAGTGTCAGTTTACAGCTACAACAAAATCAAAATGCTTAAGAAAAGCACTGATATGTAATTTATTATTTTGTTTGTTTTGTTTATGTGATGTTACATGGGCAAGCCTCACTCTCTAGCTGTACCAATGTTAGTTAGTTAGCTTCCAAATTAGAGACTGACAGACTGATTTTGAGCAGCTGATGCCTGCAGGCTGAAGTGCTGGATAGTCTATTTGACATGTGTTCTCCTTAAATCCCAAAGGAAACATTACACTTGGCTTTAAATGTCTCTCTTATAATGGCCTATCTTTGACCCTTGCTTTGAGCAGATGCATCTCCATGAGGTCCAAGTGCTGTCTAGGTCTGTGACTGCGCCACCTGCTGGTTAATGTCTTAAAAACGGATTTATTTATCTCTTTCCCGTGTTTAAAGCTAAACTGTCATTTAGTCCTGAGATATATGTCTTCTGGTGTGCTTGTCTGTTCATTCTTGACAGCTTGGCAGATAAGAAAGGGAAAATGTTTTCCCCCTGTGAGAGAGAGAGAGAAAGAGAGCACTTATGAGGAGTGATTGTGTTTAAAAGACGAAACAAAACTTATAACAGGATCTGAATTCTGCACATGCTTATTCACACTAATCTCTGGGGATCCTGCAACATATGTGCAAAACGTTTGCACATATGTTATTAAAGTAAAATTTCTCAACTGCTTTACAAATTGCAGCAACAAATTAAGTGCAATATGTCATTAAAAACCCTGGAAACTAAACAAACTGTGGGTGATTCACTGTACAAAGATGGGTGAAGGGATTAGCTATAGGCTTATATTAGTCTGAAAGGGTCAGACTGATTAGACTGGGGCCAGACAAAGTACATTCCCAAAATAAACATCTACACTGGTGTTTGTCTTGCTATTTGTAGATACTGTAAAAACATACATGTCTGGAAAAAATAAGAATTTCATATATATATATAACAAAATATTTCATTTATTTTACAAAAAATATTTCCTCCCATGAACTTAATGGGAGGATATATGTATATAATTAATGTATACATTTATATATATATATATTTTTTTTCTTTTGCAAGTCCAACTTTTCTTAAACCTTAATATGCAATAGTAGAAAGGAATGTTGTTGGGTTCAATGCTCCGTACAGCATTCTGTAGAAAAGACCTCAGTCTAATTTACATAACAATTATTTAAACCACTGTTGTTGTCCCTGGTTTAACCTGGAAAAAAGGATTTATATACAGCAGATATTGCATTCACCATCAAGTTGTGAACATGTGTGTATATAATGTGTGCGGATGGGTTAGGCTTAAGGTTTCAGCTGCGAGAATGGTGATTGTTGGTACCTCTTTTTTTATGTGGCTGATGTATTACTCTCTGTCATTCAGAGGGGTAGATTATCATCCTATTAGTCTCAGTGTGACCATGTGTGTGTCTGGCACCAGGCTGATGAGCTGTGATCTATAAGCAAGCAGAGAAGTGAGCATATGGGGACTGGAATAGACCATTGGACAGGACAAAAGACTGTAGGGTGTCTGAGTTTTTGTGCTTCTGCAGTCTCTCTATTGTTAAGGTTTGGTATAATTATCCCACGTCCCACACATCCCCCTTTGTTCTGTTTGCAACAGATTTTAGCCTCTGGCCATTTTTGACAGTACAAGGCAGTGATCAAAACCCTTCTCTGAAAAAGACCATCAAGGGGGAAAAAGAAGCAGAACCAACCTCAGTGCATTCATTAAAAACAATACTAAACATTCATTCATTCATTCATTCATTCATTCATTCATTCATTCATTCATTCATTCATTCATTCATTCATCAAGTGACTTCTTATTGTGCTAACTTAACCTTATCATGGTGACAAGTACGTTGATTTGATGGGAATACGTTCAACTTAATTTTCTCTTGTTAAAATGTGGCTGATTCATATTTGCTTTTACATTGTTGTATTTTACAAATACAATTTTTATTATTTTGAACATGATTTACTGTAAACAGCCAAAAATTTACCTGTTTTAAGGATTTCTTCACTTCACAAACTCACAGTGATATCTTATCTACCAGCAAGATGTTATAAATTAACAGTTGGATTAGTTGTTATTCCAGCCGATTCCTCACTGTGATGTATGTGCAGACATCCAATAGTAGAGGTGATCACTTTGAAACCAGTCAAAGGTCTGTGCAATGCTTCTGTGTTCATCATTACCCCCAAAATAATGTAGCAAATGTTGGACTGGTGCCAGTTCTTGCATTTTGCCCATGGTGGCCCAACATGGTTATTTATAAGATAAGATAAGGCCCATGGCATACCATGTGCAGGTTTATTGTTGCAAAAATTAAAATAAAAATGCAACAGATTATGATGAGAGAGTCTCCATTTCCCATCTTGAAGTGAAAGTGGATGTCAAGTACTGCCAGATATAACTGTTCAGTGATTTATGAAATATATTGTTCACTCAAATATGCAATTATGTCCATAATAAGATCATATATCCATGTAAAATAAAGAGCTCCTCATCAAAGTGGTCCCTTAATGTATGAAAAACAGGGAATATTTCACCAGTGTTATTTCTCTCTTCAACAGTGATAAATCCTGTACTTTGTATCATGCAATGTTTCACCAACATTACATGACGATGATACCTGAACACTAACACCAACAATCTGTAACTTTATGACATGTAAGTATTACCTGTGTAACTCTGAACTTATCCTACTCTTTATGTTGTGATCCCTATAGGTTGGGTGTCTTTCTGGTCCCTGAAAATATTCTGTAGTTAATGAGTTGAATTAAATGATGATTCAGCTCATTAACTCGGTTCCTTCGGAAATTAAATAGTTATATATTAACAAGAGTCAGCCTTTCTCATTAATGGTTATGATCTTTATTTGATCAATTTGAAGCTTTTGTGAAATAATTAGAAATTTCTTTCTCTCTGACTCATTTTTTCCCTCACTTTTAGTTGCTTCTTTTCCCTTTTTCTGAAGAGAAAATGACTTTCTCCTGCCTCTTTCTTCAGAGGGATCTCTTTTAGGCACATGTATGAATTAAACCATATGCACCATTTTAAAAATGCAATGCAAAACTACCTTTTCATTCCAGTCTTCATGTTGGCATATCCCTCCTGAGTATTCATTTGGCTGTTCTAGGCCCGCAGTGAACACCATCCAGAGCCAGAGCTCAGTGTGAATGTGTACTGTAGACAGGATCAAGTCAGGAATGACATAAGTATCTAATTAAGCCGGTGCTATGAGGGTATAACTACAAAGTCAATATTGATCTGTCTGGACTAAAAAGATAAAGCAAAGAAAATCCAGCACCAAGGGAGAAGAACTGCTAATTGTCAGGAGAAAAATAATGAGGAACAGAAAAACAAATAAAGGGAAAATCTGCAATTGACTCCAGATTGTGTATAAGCCAAAATGCACAAGGGATCATGCTGGAGTTTATGTGATTTAATTTCTTGATTGTATAATTTTGTTTCTTTAGCCTTTCAAGACAGAAAAGCTGAGAAAATACCCCGTATTCCCATGAAGGATGTATACTATAATTAAAACAGACCTGCTTAAATAAAGAGATCTAATTAGCAACTTGCTACCCTTTGCGTTGTTGTTGGAACGACTGCGCTGGAGCAGAGAAACACATTTCTAACAGGAACAAGATAATCTTTTGTTTATATGACTTCATCAAGCTCAGGGAGACCTTTTCACTGAAGCCTCTGGGGTGTGTTCTTTGGTCTTGATCTCATTACGGATCGTTTCACCTTAAAGGAAGCGGCCCGTAGCAATGACTGCCTGTTCCCAAAATATCCAGATGAAAGATAAACCGTCCCCTCTTTGCTCCCCACTTCCCCCTCCTGTGTCTCCCCTCCCTCCTCTGGTCATTTTCTCTGCATATCACGCTCCCACACTCTTTTCTATAATCCATGTTTTTCCCCCCTGTGTTGCCCCCTCACTGTGTCGCCTTTTATACCTTAATCTCACCCTTCATTATTATCTCCTTAATATCTCCTCCCCTTACTCAATCTCCTCCTCTTTTCTCCCCTCCCACACTCTGCCCATTCTTCATCTCCCCACCCTACCTCCTTTCTCTCCCCTCCTCCACCTTTCCCCTCCCACTGTCATTAACTATAGTATAAAAAAGCATTGCATCCCTCTGTGGCTTTCTCACACACGGTGGGATTGCTAGAAAGAGAGGAGTGCAGGGGAAATTGGAAATTACACCATCTTTAGTACCTGACTGGAGTTGCTGTCCTCTCTGGAATTCCCATTGAAGAGGTATGTTCTTTAAGTTTGTGCTGCAATGACACCAAATAGTAATAAGATACAGATGTATAAATGTTTACTATAGAATTATCTTTTTGTTGGGACGACTGGACATCTCTTACAAAAACAACTTTGCAACCTTCTGCAGAAAGAGTGACTAATTCAATAAAGGCATTAAAATTTTAGAAAATAAACTTTTAGATTTTAATCTACTTTAGATAAAATGATGTGAAATTACATCTCAATATTACATTCTTCCCTTGACTTTTTTAATCCATTGGATTTTTTCATCTCACTTCTTTTATTTCTGTACTGTACCAAAAACACATTTTTTTTCTGTCATATCTCACATGCAGATTTGAAACAACATAACAGACCTTTTAAAATCAAGTGGTAATTATTTGATCTTCTGTGTATTTTTGTCCTGCTACCAGCATCTTTTCTTGTGATCAATACTAATTGAAGAGACCATGAGCGGGAACTACAGCGTCACTCTGTTGGGGCCGGCCCCTTGGGGTTTCAGGCTACAAGGAGGGAAGGACTTTAACATGCCCCTGACCATCTCCAGGGTAAGTAACAAACACAAACACAATTGAATTCAAAAGGGAAGACACTCAAAAAGACATGAGCAGGTGACAAAACAGCCTGCACTGCAATCTTATGTCATGCTTCAAGATTGTGTTAATATGCAATGCTATCAACATGCAAAGCTAAAAAGCATTGCAGGACTAAACCTCTGAAAGTTTAGTCCCGCATGTGAAACCATTCACCTCAGGGTAGTGGTGAAGTGTCCTTCAACTTCTGCACCTTTTCCTTTCTGCTACTTTCGTCTTGAGGCTTATTGCCCAACTTCTCCAAACCACACCAGTGATAGCTTAGCTGAATCATGTGCCATCTGTCATCTATTGACCACACAGGAAACTCATTTGAGCTTTCTTTTCATTCCCCTTCACTTCAAGTGTCTATCGAAAGTGCAGCAATCAAAGTTTTGGCACAAAAATCTTGGCTTGGCTGCCGCTGCTTGAAGAAGTAACTTGATGGTCCCTTGGGTTTATGTCTTAGTAATGTAGCCTTTCTCTGACTGATGATCTTTCACACACCACTCTCCCAGATCTGCTTCCCTCGTCACTTTAGCTGAAATGAGATCCAGGAAGAAGATAATCCCTTTTTTGATGTTAGCAAAGCTTCTGTTTCGTTATGCTTGGAACTTCCCAACAGCCACAGCAATTCTGACACAAATACACACAGTCACTAAGAAAGTTCCATATACTGTGTAGTGCACACATTTCTGCTTCCACAAATCTGATAATGAATGGTTTGGCAGATCCTGTGCCAATCTCCCTCAGGGCCATTTTGGTTTGCCATGTTTGTCTTAATAGTTTGGATGTGATACTTTTCCCTCTAAGTAAAGCCATGTGAATGTCTACCCAAGTTGTGTGTTTCTTTGTGACTGTAAGTGTGTGCCTGAAGGCTGGAGTCCAGATTATGAAATACACTTTCTAAAAAACACAGAACAAACTACCAAAACAGAATAACTAGAAGGAAAACAAAAAATACCCCATGAAAAAAAACACTAATATACTTCCTATAAACAAGAATCATTTGAGCCTGTAACTGTTATGTAAATAGTATTTAAAATATGTTCTTTTCATTTAAAAGCATATTTTTTTATCTTTATATGGTTCCAAGAGAATTCTCACCAACATGCAAAGTTGACAGTAAGTCAACTGTACTTGTCAGCAGGCTGTTCTTAGTCGAACTGAAACTACATTGTAACAGTTTGGTTTGAATTACGCACTGCCACAGCTTTAATGTTTGTTGCAAGATTCATAGACTGTATGATTTGGCTCATCACAAATATATTGCTGGTTTTATCTGTGGAGTAATCTGTTATTTCTTTGTTTTTAGAAAGTGTAATGTCAATGCAATTTCAGTTCTTTTAAAATCAAGAACTGGCTTGTTTTAATCAGAAATTATCTTATTAATTGCAAAAAAACCCCCATCAGACTGAGAGGTACATGTAAGAGGACTTTTGGATTCGTTTGTAATAAATATATCAGCATCAAAGTGACAGGCACATGCAAAGCATACAGATAAGCATAATATTTGTAAAAATTATTAAATAAGTCACTTTCCTTAAAAATTGGAAATTTACAAGAATAGTTACTTATCCAACATTGTTAATATTTACAGTCAGAGTAGTAATTAACTATTCACAGCAATTAAAAAGAGAGGAATAAATAAAAGTTTGCCAAAGCTCACTAAACAGCTTAGTTCACTGAGAAAATGAGATTAACGTTTTGTATATCTTTTTCTATGTACTTTTAAATGTGAAGAGAGCAGGTCACATTTGTGTCTATAAAGGCAAGAAAAATGTGCAGTTTAAGCAATTAAATCACTTATTGGTTGTAATATTAATCATCCAAAATCCTAAAGCACCTGCCAAACAGCACATACTATTTCCAGTACGAGTCAAGCTAACATTCTCATTAACGTCATTACTCATGTCTTTGAAGAACGTTGGTTTATAGTGATGTGTTCAATTTAAGTGACTGCAGCTGGAAGTGTTTTTTATTTTTTCGTCTTCTTTTGGCTGTAGACTCTTAACCTCAGAAGCTGATGACAGTTTGACTCAAAATTAAAATGTCTCTCTAAAGATCATACATATCAATTTCTTTTTCTTTCTTGACCATAATTTCCTATTTTGTCTCTGTTTGTGTCTGTATTTTAGGTACCTTTCCACTTTAACTTTATTATTTAAACTTCATGCAACACATGACTCATTCCTCACAAACATCATTTTCAGTCAAATACCAACAGTCAAATCAACTCTAATCATCTCCACCTTATTAAATCCAGCTAATGATGATGAAAACCCAGCGTCTATAGTCACACACAGCCATGCAAACTTGCACACTAAAATTAAAATGCATATTAGAGCTCTGCCAGTCTAACCATGGTGTTGGTTCTGACCAAAGACCGCAGAGTAGGGGTTATTAGTGTATGCAGCACTACTGCCAAACCACATTTACACCAATAACTGCTGTTGCTAATGCTCACACATAATATGTGAGCAAAGTATGCATTTTGTTTCTAGGACAAGATGTGCATGTAGTGTAAACACATTGCATCACTGGGTCCAATGGCTGCAACCATAAGTGACTCTAGTTTTGAAGTAAATTGGCCTCACTATCCCATTCATCTTTTTAACAACTTAATTTGGTAAAATTACTTGTGCTTCATGGTTAGATCCCAGTAAGACATGTTAAGAGTTTCCCCTGTTGAAGTTCTCCAGAAACAGAGAAGAAGCATAGTTATATAATAGGGTCCAGAGTGTTCCCCAAACAATAACATTAAAAACAACTAGAACATTTCTGAAGAAATGACTTCGCAAGTCAGTCACTGCTCTCCCTATGAATTGCTATGGCAGGCCCCAATAATAATGCCTGTCCTCTTATTCAAAGAGGATTTCAGAAAGAACTAAGGGTATTGCACCACTATTAATAGCTGTTTAAATCAGAAGTGTTATATAACCTTTTTAAAAATAGGATGTTTTCTTTACATGTTTGCTAAAACTGTCACTGTGTTGTGACAGTAGAAAATGAGACATATAAGCTGTGGAAAAAAAGTCAAACTCCAACACCTCCTCCCAGTGGTATCATTGCCATCTACAAAAACATACAGCTCAGTCAGAAACAACCAATGAGAACAATGAGGAGGGCCATAGCACTGTCACTCATGCTTGTGTACATGCTGCTCACACAATCCCCTTGTTTTTGGTACAAACTGCCAATCTTGAGCTAAAATGTGCTGTTTGCATTGAGAAAATTGTAATTGACAGCACTGAGATATTCCTCCTTGCTTTGATTGGTAGTTTCTGACTTTGAAAGGAACACAGAGCCTTGTTTTGATGCTATATTACAAGGATTTCCCTCACTTTGTGTCAAAATAAATTTAGTAATTTATGTGTTTTTGGTTCAAAAGAAAAACAGGTCAGCCAATTATATCTCACTGAAATCACCTTTGGATAAGACTATCTGGCAAACCGCTTTTGAACAATTTAGTGGAAATCCTTCTGTATAGAACGTTTTCTTTTTATAAGCAGAAGCGCGTGTGTAGTATTATTTAAAGATAAATGGATGAAAAAGTGAATCAATATATAAATCTCTCTAATGGAAGCCCATTTGCACTTTCCCCTGCAAACATAGTTTTAATGGAAAATAACCCACCCATGGGAGAAGATGCATTAGACTTCTAAGAATAGTTCACTTTTCATGATCACTCTGTCTAACCAAAGAACTGCACCAGCATCTTTAGCTGAGACTATATATTTGCTTAGTTATATTTTCTTGTATATTGAAACTAATCAAATGTGTATAAGGAAAGATATATCATTTGATGTCATTTGTCAATGTCATTTGAAATAAAATACATAATTTTCCTGTTAATTTCTTTGAATATCTGCAAATGTGAAGTTTGATCATTTGTTGGCCTATGTTTGAATATCTATAAATGAAATGAAATATATATATATATTAGAGGTGTGCCGATCGATCGGTAACTGATCATCATTTCGGTGAAATCGGTGATTATCGGGATCGCCGATCATTGGCTCTGATACCGATCACCTGTATCTCATTTCCCAGCTTGTCTGTCCAGCTGGTCTCTACTTTCCTTCACACTAAGCAAATGCGCAGCAACAAATCCTAAGCGATGTGTAACTATAACGCACTGAGTGAATGAGGACGTTTGCGTGTTGCGGAGGAAAATAGAAGCAGGTCAAAATGCATCAACACAACGAAGCTAATACGACATAAAAACAATGACGGAATTTGGCTACATCGAGGCTCACTGCAGTAAAAAAGACACGGAGGATCAGACAGCAGGTAACGCGGCGCAGCTACAAACACTCACCGGATTAGCATGACGGTCAGAGAGCTAAACAAATAACCTGTAAAATTATTTAAGTCTTGGAGCTGCGATGTAAGACACTGGTTCTGCTGTTGAACCGCT
>CAEGAF010047365.1:0-34076 GCA_903067075.1 Micropoecilia bifurca
TGGGGGTGACAAAAAAAAGTTCAAAAAAACAAAAAACTCAAAAAATTATAAAAAACAGAAAAAAAAAAAAAAAAAAAAAAAAAAAAAAAAAAATATATATATATATATATATATATATATATATTTAAAAAAATACCATACTTTGGCTCTGCTTACACTTCTTGCTAACATGTGCCCTGGGTAATTGGTGCAGCTGATAGTGCTGAGTATGAGTGTTAACATCTGCTGTTACCATGTTTCCAAAAGCCACCATGAAATGAAAGTGCTGCGACGTCGCAGAGGTTAACGTCCGTACACTTCTGCATGTTAAAGTCAAAATCTGAAGATTTTCAAACCGTGCAGTTGTCTTTACGGCCCAGCCGTCGGGCCAAAGCCTTAAAAATCTGTGCGGCTCAAACGCCGACGTTAACACCAGCAAAACATTCATGGGTTGTGTGCGCCGCCACATAAAAACAGCAACATATGACCTGCTCGCTCAGACACCGTTTAGTGCTGATTTGCTACATTAAAGCCAGTCAAAAAAAGATCCTGTTTTTAGTCTTTGCAGAAGGAAAATTCACTTGTCACAGCAGGGTGGTGCACTAAGTACACAAAATAAGAAAATGCACCTGGTGTGTAATTAAGTGAGCATTTAAATACCAGAAGGAAATCTGCCCAGCAAGTTAAAGCATGAGTTACTGCCCACAGATAATTATATAAAGCACAGCATATGTGCACCTGGTAAAAAAGAGAAAAAAAAACCTATACAGTAATTGGACAGTAATTGCATGTGGCGATTACGCAGAAAATTGGATTTATATGACATTAAAAGTTAAAATAGAGGGTTATTGGATAATAAACAGTAGTTGCAGAAAAAACAGGCAAGAAAAACAGTGTGGATACATCAGTGTGTTAAAAGAAAAATCTAAAATAGGGGGTTATGCAGATTGAAAGACTGAAAACCATTTGAGTTTTAGGCAGAGACACTAATAAGCAAATCCCCCCCCATTCAAAATCAAGTCTCAGGTTTTTGAAGCTAAAGTCACGTTACTTCCCATCCACTCAACCAACTTAAGCTTCATTTCTAAAGTCATTGACTGGAAAATCTAAAGTCTTTGATGGGTTATTTGCCATAAGACCAGACGGAGTCTTTGAAGGGAAAGTCCAAGTCAGTTCAAGGAAAGTCTCGAATTATTTGCATCAAATCCATAAACATGCATCAAATCCATAAACATGCTCATAAACAAAAGTTTATTTTAATCTCACGTAATTGAAAAATTGTCAAATAAACATCATGCCTTTCAGTCAACCAATAACGCTGCAGTGCTTTTTGAGCTTTTACCTCATTGGAAACAGGAATTTGCTGTTGTTACAGAGTCTAAGTCAGTCATTGTTTGTGTGACTGAAATGTGGCGCGAGTCTAAATCTGATAAAAACTCCTGTCCCATATTTGATCTCAGGACCTGCTGGTCTTAAGACATCAGAAAGCAGAAACAGTGGTTTTCCTGTAGATCAGAAGTTCTTAACCTGGGTTTGATTGAACCCCAGGGGTTCAATGAGTCGGTCTCACGGTTCAGTGAATGTGCATATGAAACTGGTGGGTTCGGTACCTCAGAAAAGGTTAAGAACCACTGCTGTAGATGGGTCACTGTACCTTACTGTTAAAAGAGCGATGAGCTCCCTTCAACGGGGTCATGCGAAGTTCAGTTACATCCCCAATTTATCGCACCTACTCAGATAAAACTAGCGAGTGTGGACTCACTAAACTGACCATCACCCTCAGACTTTCTACTTCCCCTACGCAAAACCCAACAAGAATCAACACTGTGTCGTAAAGGGTCCATAAAATCTTTCTCTGTGGATAGATGGGGCTTTCACCGTTTTTAGTGCATCACATCTGTTGTGAAAGCAACTGTGTGTGTAAATACAACACTGCGTGTTCATTTGTATATGAATTGTAATTTGAATCAGGGATGAAACAGTAAAGGATGTTAAAATGTCTTAGTGTCAAGACATTTTAATGTGTTGTCACTTTTTAACAGTTAGTGTTGCTGTTATAAAGTGAAATTATAATTAGAGATTAACTCAAATGAAAAGATGAAAGCGGAGACATTGCAGCCACAAAGAACAGAAACTGTATTGATACATCATGAGATGTGACTTCTTCTCAACCTTCACAATAAGAGCATTAAGCACAAAGACTTATTAAACGGTTTGTAAATAAGATACCCTACAGTAAGTGTTTTTATACTTATACAGTAAATATCAGACTTTCAACAATAAAAACTCCTGCTAAGTTAAAACTGCTGCAATAAAATAGCTTTTGCTATGCAGAGCTGTGGCAAATTAACTTGAGAGTGTTTTAAAGTAATCTAATCTAAGTCCATCATGAGTTGCACTTGAAGCTTACTCTTAAATAAATGTGGTTTCAAATTAAAAGTTTCCTTTTAAAAATAAACAACAATTGGGGTCACTTTGTTTTGAACAAGCCCTTTTTAGTCATGATGAGTCCCATCTGTCCAGAGAAAACAGATCAAGCATCGAATAACTTTTGAGACTTTGCCTCGCCGCTAGGAGAGAAGAACTGCCTTAAAGTTTTGGCAACACAACAGACAATAAGACCTCCTCCCTGGAGGAGAGCTTTGTGCATCTGTGGAAAAAAGAAAGGGCAGACATTTACAGTTAAAGCTTATAGCAGGCGATGTTTTGGAAATCTTATGATCCAGCATAGAGTCAACAAGGGTGAGACATTTGGGCTATAAATAGAAATTGGTTCTGTTTGCGCTTGTTTTGCGATAAATCTCAACAAATCTTAAATAGTCAACATTTAGGTTTATTTGACCAATTATTAGCAACCTTAAAATAGATTAAATTTTAGCAATGCTACCAGGGAATGTTTTAGCCCCAGCAATTTCTGTAAAAAAAGGTGGAAGAGTGTTATATATGAGGATACAAATTCACATATTTTGGGCATTAAAGAGTCCCTGTAGAAAGATGCTGATTGGCTCTCTTGCTGCCATTTCAGACTGAAATGAAAGCCTTCGCATTATACCATGTGCTGCCTTCATTATCAAGACAAAGGGCTCTGCTTGTGGAATAACTGATAGGCTTTCCTGCAGAGGATAAATGTGTTTAGTCGTTTTACGAGGACTGCCGGCATACACTTTGCCTGAAAAGTTAAAAACAAGTGCAGAAAGATAAATTACAGTCTTCAATTATTAACCCTGCCTTGCTCCTTTCTGTATCCTCTGCGCTGATCGCTGGCCAGGCAGAATGATATTCCTGGGTGTTAATCATTCTGCTGAGAGCTGGGGAGATGAATTAGCTTGTTGCCCTTTTGGCAAGAAGCGTTTCACAGTCTTTCACTCTTATTTAATCTCAATGTGTAAAATGTTTGTTTTTTGTTACTCTACTCCGAGCTTTTGCGTTAATAACAAAGAACAGCAGCTCACTTTTTGCGTTTGGCCGTTCGTGACATAAATCATCGGCGCGTATTGCTGAAAAGGCCCCGAAGTGCAAAATGCTTCAACTCGCGGCAACAAAAGCGCAATTATTTTCTCCTCAAGAGTAAACAGCGATATGAAGAAAGAAGAAAAAAAAGAGACGTCAATTCAATCCACTGACTTTTTTTCCCCCCTCAGGACAAGTAGGTGTAACAATGATTATTCTACTGAGCAGACAGGACCAGATTAACCAGTCTGACAGATGACTCGGTGCTCTGTCATCCCGGTTTGATAAAGTGGATCTGCATTTAGCCCCCTGACAGCTGCTTTAAACACTCCACAGTTCATTTATTAGAAAGGAAGCCAACAAGATGCCTTAAAAGCTTGTGACTGATTAAATGTAGGCACCCAACAGAGACAGTGATTCACATTTGTTTTGCTTTACTTGTTTTCTTTTACCATACATTTCCTTCCTTGTTGGAATATTTTTTATTATTATTATTATTATTATTATTATTATTATGAAAAGAGAAAGGTTTAAAAGCCTTCACCTTTTCACTTCACACTTCATAAAAACATTGTTGCCAACACATTTAGCCTAAAGGCCTTCTTGGCTAAGAGTTTTAATAGCTTAGCAATGAGTGGACAGGGAGAGCACGGCTGTTCTCAGCTTAAACTCTGGTTGAGTCATTAAATATGTGTTTTTTTCCCCCCACATGTGTTTCCTTAAGCTTGGGTCAGAAAACATTTAGAAAAGAAAGCATATTTGCAACAGTCTGGATCCCTGGACAAGATTCAAAAGTATTTCATTCAGGAGTTCTCAAGTTTTGTTATGTGCAAATTATTCCATATTATGAGTGATTTTACTTGCACATAAACTATTATGTTGGGACTATGTTGCCGTCAACGCTCCCAGATGCTAGCCTATACTGTCTGAAAGTCTAGTTGGAAAGTTTTTCTTTCATGGTCACTGGTCAGAAAATCCAGCTACGTAATATCTGGTTAGAGGGAACTGGCATTTGTTGGGCCCCAGAAAGGCTGACATGGACTCTCACTTCACAGTTCACTTGATGCGGCGTCATACTGCAGCAGCTAGTTTCTGCTTTTACAAGAGAAACAGACAAAATAGCATACCAAAATATAACCCACGCCATACCGCTCAGTTGAATCGAGGCATTATAGCGCCATCATGCTATTTTTAAAATATTTGTATTGTCCTTGTACTTCATCTGAACATCTAAGATGCTGTGCTTCAAGCGAATAATGCTCTAAAATGAGCTTTCAAAGCATAATTTGTTCCACATCATTTGGAGATGTGAAAATCAATTCTGTTGTAACTTAAAAGATATTGAATATACTCCACATACACACCAATGTTACAGAAAATACGCAAGCATTAATCAGATTCAACTAGAATGGTGTGAAAATAACATTAAATAATCTCATTTTGTGTTACGCAGACGCTCTGTCTACGCCAATGAAGATTCACTCACTGCAAATAGCTGCAGTGTTGATACGGAGAGCGATTTCTAGTTTTTCCGTCTGAACATATCTTCCAAAATGTGCTTCGGATAAACTTCCCCAAAAACAACAAACTTAATTTTAAGAAGTCAATCAGACTAGAAAAAGCACATATATTGCATAGAAACACATGCCAAAAGAGAAATGCAGGCTGAAGTGACTTCAGTTGTTGGTGGAAATCAGATAATGAGATCAATTTTGATAACCACTGCAGACTAGCATAAAGCAATATACGATACCCTGATATTGAGCACTTCAATTCAAATAATAAGACAAGCAACACAGTTCATATCTTCTGAAACATAAAAGTATTTTTCAAAATGGACGACCACAGCTCTAAAACAAAATTAGGCACAAGCTGTCCAATTATCTGCACCATATATGTGTATAAGAACTTCATGCATTTGTGTGAAACAGCCTTCATGATGAACCTTTACAGGCTTTGCTACTTTAACAATTGACAAAAGTCGAGAGTGTGCATACAGATTACATACTGGTCAAAGATCAAAGGCTGTGCGACTAATTCGGTCTGGCCATTATTAGTGAAATGAATGAAATTTGATTGATGGATAAGTAGATACTTTATCTTGTCACTTTGGATAAGGAAAAAAAAACTCCATCAGCATTAAGTAGGTTTCGGTGTACTTAGCACAACTTGTATAAATTGAGTGAGGATCAAAGGTGATGACAAAGAAAAAGTGCAGCAGATACATCACCATCCCGACAAGCCATTTTCCACACTACGACATTTTTCCGCGTATGTTTTAAAAAAAATCTTGCTTGTGTTTTGAAGCTTCGAGTTATTTGGCCAAATATGTAAATGAGTGCTTTCATTAATCATTTTAATCAATGCTTTATTAACGGGATGTAAAGTTATGCTGGATTAGAAACTAGTATGATTTGAATTTGTTTCAAAAGGCAGCTTGCAAAAGTGTGCTATTAGGCTACTTGAGATTTGTATTAAAGCGCAGATGTTCTCTGGAAGGGAGCAGAAATCACAAATCACTTCAAACCGACTTACTCATCTTCTGTGATCAAATAAAGAAAAATAATCAATACCAGCCATCACTCATGTTTTATATTTTGCTTGATGGGAACCAGACTGTCAGATCTTTTATATATAACTCTACTGAAAAGCTGTGAAATTGTTACATAGACCTATTTTACATTTAGGTTTTCAGCTCGGCCTTGTTGCTGCTTTAAGCGACACAAGAGGATTTAAAGGGATGGATATGTTCATTAGTGTGACACTGATGAACTGTGCTTCAAAGATAAAGAGTTTTCAAACATACACACAGCATTGACTATTTTTAAACTGGCTGAAATATGAGATAAGTACTCTCCATCAGCAAGTTTCTAATCTTAAATGACCCAAACCAGTCGAATCATTATTAGCGAAAAAAAAAAAAGAAAAAAGAAAAATCCCGACTGAAACGTTTGAAACACACTTCCTACGTAGGAAATCCTTGTTTCAAGATATAAGTCGTGTCTGCCTCTGGCAAGTGTTAGGCGGTTTCTTAAATTTACCTCAAAAGGATCAGAGCCATACTTTTATTTTTTTAAAAAAGACCAAGCAACGGTGCAAGGTAATTTCTCTCTACCTCGTTGACCGCTGATGACCATTTGTCAGATTGAGATGATTCATTTTCCACTTGATGGAACCATCTGATCAGATCTTTCTAATTTGACAAAAAGAGAAATGGAGGTGGAGATAGCATCGCAGAGCCAAGGACCTGAGCCAGGGAGCTGGGACATTTAACACTAATTGGGATCTTTTCCTGCAAATATATACACACACCCACCCGCACACACACACACACAGCTGTCAAAACATGGGAAAGAACAGAGGTACTCCTGCACACAACACTTTAGAGGGGAAAATTAACATCTGCGGCCTTTGTGCCTGGTTTGTGTGTAACTTTTTATTGCTCATCTTGTGGGGATATGAGTATGTTTACAAAGTTAAATTGTGAGGAAACCAGCCTCCTTTGGGGACAAACTGCAAGAACCAAAAACCCCCGAATCATTTAAATTTGAGGGTTAAAAGTTGACGTGGAGAAAGTGTTCGGTTATCCTTCCAAACGTCTTCTGAGGAGCAAATGTGAATTATTTTTAAAGTTTTCGGGGAGGACGGAAACGCGTGTGTTCGTATAAGGTTACCCAGAGCCGTCGATCTACTCATGCTCTCATGCACAGACGCTGAAGGGAACATAATTGAGTTGCATCCTGCGGGTCTGCGTTTAATTTTGTCTAAAATATTTTGGTCTGAAATGGCAGGTCCAGCCACCAGGACTCATGTCTGCAGTCTGTATTATTTTGGTGAAAAGGACCATCTTGAATATTCCTCCCAGGCCAGAACAGACACATGTCCCAACAGCTGCCTCTACTTTCTATAATAACCCAGCAGTCCAACAGCAGTAACAGCTGGACACAGATTGACACTATGCAGTGCAAAGCCCAGCAATCCCCATTTTCAGTAAAAAAAAAAAAAAATCATTTGTCTTCTGCTTTAAAATTGAAGTTCCTCTAACAACTTTTCCTCTAATTTGTTTTCAGCATTTCCCTTCCTTTGACCTATTTTGCAGCTCTGTTTTGAATTGAAGGGCTTCCTAAACGGGTGGGGAGAGAGTAACAGCTGAAGCCCAGATCTGAAAGTCAAGGAAGATGTTGCCTAAAGATGTAATCCTGAGGACTTCGGTAGCTCAGGTGAAAACAAGGTGCTTTACTAGCGGCATGTAGTCTACAAAACAAATACTTTATGAAATACGTCTAGCTTAGTGAGATTGGGAGTGCCTGTGGTCACCAACTTTCAGGACTTGCAACTGACTGGATTAAAGCCTGGTCTTTGTCTGGGACACAGGAATCTTTGATGTGAACCACTATGCCACCGCCATGTTTCACTCCGGGAATTTTCTCCTCAGGGTTTGGTGTCGCGTTATGCCTTTGCTCTCTCCGAGTAAAATTCGAAATTATTCGTCAGATGATTTGGTTTCATCTGACCAGAGCACCAAACACGGAGAAGCAGCATTCACCTTCTACGAACCACAAATCTGGAACAGAACGTCCGGAAAATTGTAAAAACAGCTGAAACACTAACTTCCTTTGAATCTAGACTACAACCACACCTGGTTAGAGTTGCTTTAGAAACATCATAAATAAAAGCTGACCAACATTTTGATGTGAAATGTCGACACTTTGCAAAATGCAAAAGGCTTCAATTGTTGACTGTG
Source organism: Micropoecilia bifurca (assembly GCA_903067075.1). Classification (NCBI taxonomy): domain Eukaryota; kingdom Metazoa; phylum Chordata; class Actinopteri; order Cyprinodontiformes; family Poeciliidae; genus Micropoecilia; species Micropoecilia bifurca. Next base: position 8,174 of record CAEGAF010047365.1, read on the forward strand.
TATTCTACAATTTTGTATTTATGCGTTTTGAACAGCTTTGCTGCTTTTTGTACAGATTGATTGATTCCATTCAGGGCGACGGGCTTACATGCACACCGACTGACGAAGGGGCAGAGCTCCAAACACTTTTATCAGAGATGAAAGGAGAAATGTCACACTGGGAATTAATTTGTTGGTTTCTGTGCAGGCCAGATTTGTAAAGTGCATGACCGATAGTTGTGTAGTCAGCAGATTCTCCAGAGTTACCACGGGCCTCTCAGCTGCCTCTCTGATTAATCCTCCCATATGGCCTGCTTAGGTGACTTTGTCCTGCTTCATCTTGCAGTTGTGCCCTTTTCTTCTTACAGACGACGGATTTAACAAAGCTGTGTGAGACGTTCAAGAGCTTGAGATACATTTTGCAACCTGACTGGTTTTTATTTATCCACAACTTTCTCCCCGACGTGTCTGCCGTGGTCACTTATTTGTTCACCACTGTTGCGTTCCTCTGGATTTAAACTAAATAAACAAATTACTTAAACAAATGTTGCAAAGCTCATTTAAATATAAATTTTTACTAAAGCTTAGAAGATATTAGTATCCGTGTGGTCAGGTGTGATGCTGCTGAATGCTCTAAATCAAATATTTACCTTGCTCATAAAACATTCTGAACTACTTGTTCCGTTTTTTTTTTTTTTCTCGCTGTAATGAGTTTACATTTAACCTTAGGCACACACACCTCTTAACTTACCAGTTTCTACAGGTTAGAGGATAAAATGTGCCATATTTTAAATCCTGTCTGACATTCCTTGAAGCATTAGGAAAAAAACTAGTTGCTCTTATCACAAGTTATCAACTACATAATTGCGATGAATTGATATTAATTAAGCCATAAGCCGGTTGTAACTTCTGGGTCGGCTTGCACGGGTCCAGACAGGTTTATGAGGGTCATGTGAGCTGTAACTCAGACCTTTGCTCCTCTGCGAGACTGGACTGTACATCTTGTTTTATTAGCAGCTTGTCACTGGGTTTCTTGGTTTTGACTCTGTCACCACTGTGTGAGGACTTCCTTAAATACCAACACCGAGGCAGTAAAGTAGAAGCTCCAGTGGCGACGCAAGCTGTTTTATTTTCTCTGACGCAATGACATATATTGGCATTTTGGACTTTGATGTATGGATGAACGCCACTTCTGCTGATTACTCTCGGTTGCTACGGCGCCCATCGCTGCCCGTCAAGGAAACCAGCTGACGTAAACAACAACTACCAGAGGAGAGTGATGGAAGTTTAAAGGTCTGAACGGCTGGAGTTATGGCTTCTTCTAAAGTTTTCAAGGGATTTCGACTTTTAATTAGCTTGATTACTAAATCAGAAATTGATAATGTGTGATCAATGTGACAGAATATTAACTGGAACGTAGTATAAAATTAAGAATAAATTAAATTATATAAATTCAATGTGTTGGAGCAGGGACATATAAACAAGCAGGACATTGGTCTCGGGGAATTGGAGTATAATATCATCAGATCTTTCAAACCAAGATATTTTACAATTTCTAACAAAATAATACAAATGTATAACATTTAAAATGTGTTACGGACTCTAAAAGAGCTTTTAGAGTCAATAATGTCTAAAACAGAAATGCAGGATCATATATGGATCATGATGTGCAGTCTAAGACTGTCTGATGGCATAAAAAAAAAGAATGTGGATTTTCTGTACAAAAATCCCTTGTAAATAATATTGAATATATATGTGGCTATTTGTTGTAAACTCAGAAAAAGGGTGGAGTGTGAACTCTCCTTTCTCAAAGATCTGTCCATGCAGCTGTTTGAGCATAAACACATCGAGAGGAAAGATTTTTTTGAAACAACAAAAACAGATCTGTGGGAAATTATTCACAAAAACAACTCATGCTCTAGCTATAATAAATATTTTCAACACCCAGACCATTGATGAGACTTTTTGTTGTTGTTTATTGAGCAAAACACTTCTCAGGTTCTAATGGGGTGTAAATCTTTCTCATAATCATTTCACCCTGGTTCAGGACATATTTCTACACAACTTTATTGGTGGCCACTCTGTTATGGACCGCTGGCCAAGTTTAGCATGTCACATGTAAAGCAAACCGTCTTCTGTAATGTTTTAAAGTTTTCTCAGCTGCTGTGGGCTCAGATTTTTCCTCAGCCTTTTACAGAATCAGAACACACACACACACACACACACACACACACACACACACACACACACACACACACACACACACACACACACACACACAGGCTTATCATCAGGAAGATTTGTTGACCCTTGATATAAAGGGTCAACAAAGATCATGTAGTATCCTTATGACTGAAGGGATAAAAGTAGTGAAAACTAATTAGTTTGACGTTAGAAGGCATACAGAGAAATTGCTCCTCCAGGTCATGTTTCCGTCTACTAATGACGCCTTCAGCTTTTTGGACTGCATGTCCCTTCCAGAGAAAGGTCAGATCATTCAAATGGACATCTATGATCTTTGAGCAGATTTTTTACAAACCATGAGAAGACAGTTTTCATCTTTAATTGACAGCCAGACTAAAAAAGTAAAAGGTAAGACACTCTCAATAAAGAAAAGATTTAAAAATATATAATAATATCAAATATATATTTTTTAAAAACCTAAAAGAGTTTAGTCTTGGCAGCAGGTAGATTATTTTTGTCCACTTTTGTCCACAGAATTCCACGGATATTCAGTAGACAGTAACCAAAGACCATGTGACCTTTTGACTGGGGATGAACTGAAACTGAAAAATAGCCACAGTGGCCCACCATGATTATTTACATACGATACACAAAGGCACACGAAATACCCCAGGATATATCTGCATGTGTTGCGTTTCAAAAGTTAAAATAAAATGAAGCACAACAGCAAAGAATAGAGTAGATACATATTAAAAGAAAAATCTGATACTCTCTTTCACTACTCAAGAGATTTTCATCTTAGGGGAGACGATAATTATCATCATGAAGTAAAAGTGGATGTCAAAGAAACTCTGCTGCAGATTTCTTTCTGGTGTTTGATTAAATATATTGCATATACAAATAAACAGTGACGCACATAATAAAACCACATAGAATAAGACCATGCAAAATAAACAAAGAGCTCCTGATCAAAGTGGCTCCTAAAAACATAAAAAATGAAGAGAATTTCACCTGTGTTTTTTAATGTGGTTATGTATTAAATCATCCAATTCAGCAAAGCAGTGATTCTCTAGTATTACATGACAACGTAAGCGGTGACATCTGCAAACTGGAACTTTGTGGCAAGCTAAAATAACACTATGTTAGGCACCAACCCACCCAGAGCACTATCCATTCATTTTTTTACACCCTTGTCCCTTGGTGGGGTTGGGAGGGTTGCTGGTGCTTATCTCCAGCTATTGTTACGGGTGAGAGGCGGGGTCACCCTGGACAGGTCACCCATCTGTTGCAGGGCAACTCAGAGACACAGGACAAACAACCATGCACACACACACTCACACCTACGGACAATTTGGAGAGGCCAATTAACCTGACAGTCATGTTTTTGGACTGTGGGAGGAAACTGGAGTACCCAGAGAAAACCCACACATGCACAGGGAGAACATGCAAGCTTCATGCAGAGGGACCAGGGCCGGAAATTGAACCCAGAACCTTCTTGCTGCAAGGCAACAGCTCTACCAACTGCACCACTGTGCAGTCCACTCAGAGCACTATTTGAAAACAAATAATGCTCACACACACACCGACAGCTTGTGCCCAAAACTACAGATTAATGCACAGCTTTGTGCACTAAACAGCTCTGGAGGCTAATATTATTATACATGTTTTAAGTGTCTCTATAAAGTGTTTATCGCTTTTAAGTTGTATTAATGTTTACAACTGATTTTTTCATGGCCATGAAATATGTAATGAGCCAGTTGAAATGTGAAGGAAGCTACATTATTCATCATACTGGAAACTGAGCGTGCTGCATGTGGAGAGAAAGGCTCTGTCATCTTTCATATTCGTCTTGCTCCAACCTTTAATTGCACATTACTTGGAAATGTGGCCAACATGAACTGAAGGGTTTTGTTCACTTTCCTCCGCCGCCAAACTACAACCATGGGAGTTTACAATACTGAAAGAGTGCAACCCCCCCCAAAAAAAAAAAACAGTGTTATCCTTCACAACTGCTGCTTCTGTTTGGCCTGGATGAAATGCATCCTGGGAAACAGAGCTGAAGGGAGACGAGAACCCGCAGGAAGGCGACCGCCAGGCTGGTACAACTTATTACTGTCTAAAAAGTGAACCTAAATGAAATAGCTTCAAGAGTATCATGTCATGAAATTCATTTTGAAAAAAATAAAAAAAAAGCAGACAGGTCAACAAACTCAACAAAAAAAATGTTTTGGAAATATGCCAAGCTTATCACCAAACAAACGCGTCTGGTATCAAGACACTGACCGGTCTGGTAGTACAGTAATTGACCGGTCTGGTAGTACAGTAATTCAGAGATATAAACTCCCACCAGATTACCTCAGACGAGGTGTTTTCCCTGGTGCTCATCATGAAGGGCGAAGGCAGTGGAAACATGCCTTTAAGAGTCACGGTGAAACTGCCTCCTTATCGTGTCTCTGCCCTGCAGAAGAGATGACAAAAGAAAAAATAAAAATCCTCTCTTAGACAATAATCTGAATGAAAATGGGAAACCTGGAAACATCCATTGTTCAAATTAACTTCCTACTGTAATCTGGAGGCAAACTGCTTCCAGAAATATTAAAAACTGCTCTCAGACAAGTGGAATAGTCTGGTTTTAGTTTTGTTAATTGAATCAAAAGCACTTCTAAACAGTGTCATAACATTTATAGTCAGGTGTTCATTTTAGACTTTCATAAAATTAGATGTGCTGAGTTTAACTTTGCTCTGTTTTTGTTTTTCCCCTTTTATAAATACAGTCTAAATACGATTGCTGAAATTGAAAATTTGAGAAATCCCAAGATATTTTTCTATCAAAGTATTTCTGAAAAAAATGATTAAATCTCAGCCAAAACATTTCTGACATGTAATCGTTCTGCCGTCGACGTCACACTCCTTTCAGCTGACTCACAAACTTATTAATAGTGCAAAGCGTATGAGGAAGAATACACACACAGCAGCACTTTGAGAAATCCCCATTTCCATTCAGAATGAACTGTAGCTGCTCTCCTTACAATATCGAATGAATGCCTGAGAACGTTGTTCAGGAGTCGCTCGTTGGCGTAAATAATGTAGCATTGGTGTCTCTTTCTTTTTTTTTTCTCAACAAATACCAACATGTCCTCATCTCAGGGATGTAAGATGTCTCGCATGTTAACCACCGAAAGACTCTGGATGACTACACCGTGTTTCATAATGCTTGAAAAGTGATTATTCTAAAGGAACAAATATTTACGCAGTATGTGTCGTGTTTGGACAAAACATGCAGAAAAAAGCTTTTTTTTTCTGCTCTTCAAAAAAAAGTTAGAGGGTGAAATGAAGAGAAGCCTGAAGGTCTGAAGCAAAAAAAAAAATCAAAAATCAAAGTCACATTTAGGATTTATATATCTAATTAATATGAAAATTAGGTTGGAGAAGACACATTAGCAAAAAAGTGAAAGTGTTTTATTAACGATGCAAAAGTTCACAGAACTTTCACTCACCATTTAGAAAAGCAACTACACACACATACACACACACACACACACTTGTTTTTTCATCTTTACCTAACATTTTCAGTTTTTTTTCTGTTTGTTTGTTTTCAGGTCTCAGATTATCACTCATGATTTACACATGTCTGAGTTTTGTTTAACAGATAAGTCAGCGCCTGAAAAGTTGACCCACGCAGTTAACGGACGGATGCTTTATTTTGTGGGCTGAGCTCTGACTAGAAACTAAGCCCGTTTCTGTGTGACAAAAAAAAAGATAGAGGGAAAAAAAGGCTTGCACTGGGTTTTCAACCTGACTTTAATTCACACATTTTAATCAACACATCCCAGGCTACTGTCACAGTGGATTTTAAGCCAAGTTGATTTGTCCACCTTTATTTTTAATCAACATTAATAAGATGATAAATAGATACAGTATGTAACATTCTTGTAGATTTCTAAATACTGAAAAATCACAATGAAGTTTATCTGTTTAAGATAGCTCTTTTTTCTTTTTCAAAATTAATAACCACGACTCCGTGCATGTTTCTTTTGCCCAAAACAGTTCCTAAAAATATGCAATTGCTCAAAAGTATAATTTCAACAACTCTTTTCTGGTCTGCACTTCCTCTCCTTTTATGCAATTGCAAAAAGTATGCGATAGCATATCTTTGGAGCAAAAATATACCATTGCTGAAAAATATAATTTATTCAACTCTCTCCTGGTTAGTACTTCCTCTTCTCATCTCACATTGACTTGAAAGTCATCAAACATTAGTTTTGTCTTTTGATTTTTACACATCTAAGGGACCATCTCACACTTTAACAATCTACACCAAATAGTACAAAACCCAAAGTGCTTGTACTGTATCTGCACCAGAAACTTTACAACTTAGACGACTTTACTGTGTTGTCTGGCAGTGGGGGAAACATTCAGGGCTTGTCTTTTTAATCTAAGTTGAAAGACTCTAAATGATTGTGAAATGCAAAATAAAAAATGAAACTAATGCTCAGATGACTAATCTGTCAGAAGTTGACACAAACAATGCACCATAAATTCAAACATATTAAATGTGGAGCACATTGCATTTTTCCTACAACCAATATTAAGAAATTACAACCTTTAATGACAAAATTGTAAACATTTCCTTAACTCCAAATTAAAAATCAAACCCTTTTGATTTCAAATGGATGCTACAAAGTAATGTCGCAGCAGTCTATCGCATGTCCAGAGTGATAAAACAATGTGGTTGTATTTACTTTTATTGGAAACCTGTTCACACTTGTTCTCATTAACAAGTGTGAATTAAGTGTTAATACTGAACATTTTCTGTCCACCTTGAACCGTCTGTTTTATAAGATTCCTAATAATTCATTAAATTGTCCTGAACCGTTGCGGCTTGGAAAGCACAACAGTTTTTTTAAGCTTCCACGAATCCAAAACAGAGATTATTATATTCTGACTCAAAGTACCTGAAGTGACTTGCTTAATAATTTTGCTTTCCTTGGGTCATTCATCAGACATCACGTATCAAATTCGGGTAGTAATGATTGAAACGGGTTAAAAGTTTTTGTCAAACAGATCACATCTGTTTAGCGCACGCACACACACACACACACACACACACACACACACACACACACACACACACACACACACACACACACACACACACACACAAAAAGGCTTCTTCCACTTACGGCAAATAGAAAAACTTCAGTCAGTTTTGTTGAGGCATGACTTGGAGAGAACAATACACGCCTTCATCTCAGCCTGTCTCAACTATTGCTATGAACTTCAGCCGGTGTCAGTCATGCATCCCTTTCCCGTCATCAGCTGGTTCAAATCGCTGCTGTCGTCTCTTAACTGATCCACACAGATGCTTGTAGCTGTCGCAAAAAACCAGGCGGAAACATTTCCTGTTGTGGCTCCCGAGCATTTGATTACTGTTTCTAAGTGTCTTTAAAAAAAAAAAAAAGAAGCATATTTTTTCAATAATATTTGACTCGTGTGAGTTGACATTAGTATGTTCTGCTGCATTAGTGTTTTGATGTCTATTTTATTTCTTGCTTTTATCTCTTATTTATCCTATTTTTATACAACGCTTTGGGAAAACTTGCTGGTTTTTAATTTTGCTTTTCATATAGACCAACTGCTGACCTGTCAGAACTGTTCAGTCGAGTCCTCAAACACTTTTTTTTTATAATTGGACAGGAATAAACAAAAGCAGAAACCCTGTAGTGTAAAAAAAAGATGCAACATCTTTGTTTTAAGGATTAAATATTGTCTGTCATTGCACATTAAAATGTAGTGCTTTGCATTGTTATTCCTCTTATAATAACCAATTATGATAAAAAAAGCGTAATGTAAGACTACTGTAGTAAAAAAAAGTCTTAAGCTAAGATATCATTTCTTACAGACAAGAACAGACAAATTTACACAATCTGAATTACTAAATTGCGTAGATTTGTGTGTTTTAGCCTGAAAGTCCATAAAACACACAGCATTTAACTTGTCAAAAGTTGCATCTGATCACCAGACCTCAATGCTGTATTTACATAGTGTGTGATGCATCAGACTGATGGTAATCTGCTGATCTTCAGGTTTGATCACTGACCTTTCAACAAGCAAATTATTGGAAGTCTGACAGAAGAGCTTCTGCCTCGCAAGACCTGTTTTTGTACATAATTCTCAGGTGATTCAGTAAAATCTTCCTTAAAGTCATCAGCACAGAACAGTGCGCAGCCCGTGAGGTAGTTTCTGTTCAGTCCATAGTTTTGTCATTTCTTCTTTTCATTCTACTAAGAGAAACAGAAAAGCAGCTTAAATAACAAAAGCAAACAAAAGGCCCAGGAGAAAACCTTCATTAATTTACCATAAAGACGAGGTGTAGAGAAAAACATCCACCCTACTTGTGGTGCATGATGCAAATTAGGCCTACGCACAAATTTTCATCAGATGAAAACGTCACGTCCTCAAACTTTTTATTTATGTAACAAAATGTATTATACCACTGTAAAACTGTGACTTCATTTGTTCTAACCTACGACATGGTAAGATGACGCATGACTGCAGATGGATTTACAGTCTGCCCTGGTGAAACATCTGCTTTAAACGTGGTTCATCAGTCAGGCCAGGAGTGCTGTGGTCTTCAGCAAAGGAAGTGGCTAGTGGATCTTAAGAAGCAATCATATAAATATTGTTAAACGTATTTTCCTGCAGTGATGCAAATATCCCTGCCTCCCCTGTTTTACTTCAGATGAAGCCACAGCTCAAATGAACTTCATACAATTTGAATCTAATATGTTGCGCATTTCTTTTAAACAGAGCATTTAATAACTGTACGGTGTTATTTTTCTTATGTTGTAAATTTGCCCTTACTGTACAGCCTGGTTTCTATTGTTCTGTTTTTATGTTAGTTTGAACCTGCATGCTTCTAGTTTTCTGCGGCTGCCTCTGAATTTTCCCACTGTGGGTCAATAAGTTTACATTCTATTCTGCGCTTCTTCTATCTGTGTTTATATGATTCATAAATAAAAAGGGGGGAAAAGCTTAATTGTCCCAGCTATGGCCTCAGCAAAAGACTAATTTATATAACCAGAAAAGACACCCCCTGTTGGTGACTGAGCAGAATGTCACATTGTGGAGCTAACAGCTCACACAATGTGAGCTGTTAGCTCCACAGTGTTGCATACTTGTTCAAGGAAGTATGCAACACTTCCTTGAACAAAGTTCAGTCAGGTGTTTTACGTTGTAGGGAAAAGCAAATTAAAATATGGCGCAAACTATTTTACTTAAGAACAGAGCATTCTGGTTTTGTTAAACACACAAGATTACCTTTTTGAGGTTAATAGCATGTCTATTTATCCACTGAAGTAGAGGAAAAAAGCATATAGTACTTTTTTCCATCTCCTTTGACTATTAAAACTACTTAAATTACTTTGACTGCAAAGTTTGTGGTTTGCTTCCAAACGCTATATTGCTATAGATAGTAAATCTCCTCCGGTCCTCTCTTCGAGCTGAAGTCAGGGAAAAGGTTGTGACTTTGTGAACGTTGCTCTGGGCGACTACGCTGGGTCCTTCATCCAACATTTATCTACGTAGCGCAAGTGATATCACCTGCTTTTACTTTAACGGCACATCACTGCAAAAAGCTTGCAATATTTAATGCACATGGGAAGGAAAACTCTGAGATTTGCAGCCTAAATCCAAGTTTAACAACAAATGAACCAAGAGCCCTGAGTATGTGGTCCGGACTGTACTCAAATTTTACATTTTAAAGTTAATCCCTGCAATGTAGAACTGGACTAAGTTCTACACAGCAGAATTTAACCATGCTAAAAAAAAAAAAATGAACACCCACCTTTCAGTAACTTTAGGGTCTTTAGGAATCAGGGTTAAAACAAATAGTGAGTTAAACATTAAGTTAAAACTAGCAGAGTTGCAGCGGATCCGGTATGAAACAGAGTCTGTTGGACAAATGAAGCCGAGTCGGAGGCATTGAGTCATTATGAATCCCATCACTTCTTACAAAAAACATATCTAACATATTATGATGAACACTTCACATCACCTGATAAGAACAGGGGTGGAGGCTCAACTCAACCTTGGTATGTTGAGTTCCCATCTGTGTGATCTAGACAGATAGAAAAAAAAATTACTTGTTTAAAAATACGCCAAAAATCATTAAACAATGATCTAGTAGGGCAGACAGACAATTACGTCAATCTATTTCTACCAGAGTTGGTTATGCAAACTGCAGGATCCTGTAGTATTCTTGGTTGTTTGAACAATGCTTCCCAAGTCTTACGGAGTCTTTTTAACAAAAAATAAAATCAAATAAAATGAAAAAAACACAGGAAAACGCTTGAGCCACAGAGCTGGACAGAGACATCTGGAAACGTCATTTAAGTTTGAAGGTAATTATGATGTTGCTGGTCTCCTAGTAACCATCATTTTCCCAGATATTTTGCTCTTTCCCAGGACATGCATATCTGCTCCCTCACCTTGTCACCTATGTCGGCAGGGCCCTGGCCTTGTATGATTCTCTTGGACCACCATCAGGATGAAACTACAGCACTAGAGGATCTCAACGTTGTTCCCTTGGTAACACACCTGTGCTGTGTTGTTTTTGTGACCTTCATAAGAAGAGTTTTCTTCCTAAATAGTCTGAAAGGGTGTCGTTACAGGGGTTTTCCACATCCTGGCGAATTTTTATTTTCTCCTTTTTTTTTATGCGCGACATTCTACTCAATCAAAAGTAAACTTCAAAGCGCGGGTTATTCGGGGATATCAACTGAAACTGCAACGCTATAAAATCTGTATGAGTCACTAAGTCTGCTAGCACATCCTCTTCATAAGTCAACATGATCCCGGCGCTTTTGAGCAGCGGTCTGATATGTGCACAGCACAGTCAACCTGGAGCTTAAGAAACGATTTCCTTCAGCCTGCAATCAATCACCACATTCAAGGAGGGGATGCAATTTGGAGGTGTGCGTCCTTCTCTCCGTCTGAGAGCTACGGCCACCCAGCATCACACGTACGGAGCTACGGCCACCCAGAATCGCAGATTCTTATCTGGAAACAGCCTCTTGTATGGTAGATAGGTTACTGGCATTTGGATTGGTCATCAGCAGCTGCTGACAAAAACAAAGTAAGAAAATGATGTAATACCTTAGGCTGAAACCAGGGCAATGACCTAACTATAGCGTTGCCAAGACAATAAAGGCATGATGAAGTCGTACTGTGTAACCAGATGAGGAGACTGAGAACTATCCTACATCAAATTTTCAAGCATGCTAAGGCGGTGGCTACACCAGCTACTTCATAGAGACGCTGGCTCAGGGCGCAGGAGTTCTTGCTGATCCGAACTCCCGCCCCGTCTGGGTCCATCATCGTGTCTTTGGGAAAGACATCTGGTGGTCAGACTCCACCCAAGACAGCTGTGGCTACAGTGTAGCTCACCACCATGTGAGTGTGCACGAATGCTTGCTTTTGGATGCCGTTATCACATATACATCACCACCGGCTCCGCAGTGCATCCCCATGTCTCGCCACTGACCTCCAACATGCTGCCATTATGACAACAAACAGTGTCGCCACCTTCACGCTTTAGTTCTAGCACGGCTGTTCAAACGGCACGTTTTCCCGTCGGGTCATGTTGAAGCTACTCTCGTGATCATCTCTGCCTGAAAATGTCACCCTGCAAAGTCATAAGATTACTATGATACACCAGTGTGTGAGATGCACAGCAACAGCAGCACGGGTGGAGAGGACACATCCTTTTCGACGGTAAACGAACTCTTGCTGGTGAGAAGAAGCCTCCTGTAAAAATAGCTGGTTGGCTGGTAAACAAACCGGCCTCAAAAAGGAAGTGAGAGGTTTAATATCAGTGAGAGGCTGAGGCAGCAGAGCACAGGGAAAATCCAGAATCAATATGTTTCAGTTCTCAGTGTGGCCGACTGCAGCATATTTACATTTCACTGAGGTTTGTATACAGTTCACCACATATGTCTACAACAGCAGACAATATAAGACTTACAATAACAATGAGTGAAGCTGAAAGTATGGATAATATTCACTGCAAATAAATCAATGAATTCAGTCAGTGCAAACAGCTTTGATATGAAGCTGATATTGTTGACATACAGTAGCCTGATTCATTTTCGTGTTTGTTTGTTGTTGTTTGTTTGTTTGTTTGTTTTCTTTTTTGGTTGATTGACTTGAACTCCATCTTTACCAGAGTTGGTCAAACATTTTAAAGGTTCAAAAGGAATCGAGTCAGAAGCAGAAACCATTTCTCTTACAAAAGTTCTGCTGATTCAACCCCCTTCCATCTCTGTATGTGCGTGTGTGTGTGTGTGTGTGCGTGCGTGTGTGTGTGTTGGCTTTTACAACATCATCCAACTTCTCCTTTTTTTTTTCTTTTTCCCCATCATATTGGCATCTGCGCTTTCGCAAGTGAAGGTGAAAACACGCAGCTCGGAGGCAGAACGGATGTTCTTCTTGGAGTGAATGTTTTGACAGCCCACTCGTATTGCTTGTGCAAAAATTGGATTCTGCCCCGAGTGACTGTGAGAGTTGCAGAATGTTTCATGTGCACTCTCCGGTTCTTGTGACCCGTTTCAGGGTGTCTGTGATTCCAGCAAAGTCGCTGTCACCACCTGGAACAAGTGCAACGATGTCACTGCGTGTGGCAGCTCAGTGTGAGCCGGTACGAGTTTTCCATTGCATAATAATCTACAGGAAAATACTACAGATTTGCAAAATCATTGTATTTAAAGAAAATAAATATTTAGAAACAAACATTTATTTTACAAAAACAAGCTCAACGGTTGTTACTGCAGCTTGAATAATGAAATATTATATTAGCTGCAATATTTAACAGTTGTGTCAACTATTAAGAAAAAATGTCTCCTTTTTACCACTTTTGCTAAATTGGAGGCGGTTTAAGTTTCCAAGTCACGATTGCGTCTTTCATAATTGCAGATTTCTCCAGATACATCTCTTATGAGAACATGCAACATCATTATTTCACAATAATGTTTATGCCGCTGCAGTGTGACATGAGAAAAAGTAATAAACATAGGAATCAAGAGCTTGCTGGCGTATGTGGTTTGGAAGGTACTTCATATCAGGCAGGATATGGTAAGGCTTTAAGATGTCTTACTTAAACACCTTCACGCCCACTATAAACGGAGAAAAAAACCAACAACCTCAGAACACTCCGTGGCTTATTTTCTGATACACAGACTCTTGTGCTGCTGCAACAGACTTAACTGAACCCAAACAAAGTCATGAAGTGATGGTGGCGTCGTGGAGACACGACAAAAAAATAAACAATTTCCTCCAAACGGGAGAGGAGCCCAGCAGAGCAACGTCAATATCGCAGCGAACGCGAACCATAAAATGCATCACATGAAACTACACAACTGAGAATGTCAAAATTACAGGGAGGAGGTGAAATCTAGAGATGAAAACATGACTAATATCTGCATACACGAGTGTCAGTTGAATTTTGGTTTCAGGAGGTTGAGCCCATCAAAAAAACGGACCAAATATGGTGCAGGAAGGGATTATTCACGCTGATGACAGAGATACAGTAATAGTAATGAGATCATCTAATTAATTTCCACTGATACGTTTCAAACCCAATGTGTGTCACACAGATGACGGTGTAATTAAAAACTGTGAGGGAGGAGAAAAACAAACATGAAATAGAAAATAGTCGTTAGAAAGTGTTTGATGCATCAATACAGATATGAGTCGTTGTGTTTCCTGTCAGAAATGAAGTTGTCAGGAACATGAAAAAAGAGAGAAAAAAAAATCACATATAACAAAAACTAGGTGCGCTAAGAAAATCTTCAGTGAAACTAAAAACGTGACATATTATCTCCAGTCGGTGAAAGTCAAAATCAAAACCCTATTTTTGTCGCCAAATGGTGTGGAAGCAGTTATTGAAGAGAGAAGATAGTTCAGCCTGGCTAGATTCCGTATCTGCGAGTTGTTTAAGGTGAAGCCGGTGGAAGCACAGAGACGTGGGAAGCTGTTTCAAAGGAAATGATCACTTCTGCGACACCTCAGACCATGACTCTGGCTCATTCAGGCTGAAAGAGAAAACCAGACTTTGAGCAGATAACAGGAAGGCTGAAGAGCATATGACAAACTTGCATTGTTTCCTCCTGAGCTTTCCGTCTCTTTCGGCTATGGAACATGTCAAATATAGAAACGTTTGCAGACTTAAGGAAATCTCGGAGCTAAGATAAAGAAGGTGCTTCTCTGGAGAATACGGAGTGTCATTGATAAGAACTAGCTATGCTAACTGCTAATAAACGATGCTGAAGGCAGTTTGAAACTCCATACTCATCTTTCTATTTGTGAAATATTAAGCATAGACATGTAATTTCACAAATATAATAAATGGAGACCTTGTGTCTAATTTTGTCACAGTTGGTAAAGAAACACACACATCTTCAGGAGACAGTCGTACAAAAACTGAAGATGTTCAATCGATCACAAACATCTGACTGGTGCATCTCTACGATGACAAAAGGAGATAAATTAAATTAGTACTTCTGCAACTCATTTATATTATTGAAACCCATACAAAATGAGTGGGATGCTACAACTGAGGAAGTAAAATTATTTTTAAAAATAACTGCATATCTTGAAATGCTTTCTTAGGACACTAATCTTTTTTCCAGTTATTGGCCTTCAGCTGTTGCCTTCATCAGTCAGTAAAGGGAAATGCTATTGTTCCAGCTGAGATTATTAAGTAAGTCAAAGTCAATATGCCTTATGAATCATATGTTCATTTAAAAATAAAAAGGAATAAAGAAAGATGAAAAGGTTTAGGGAGAAAAAAATAATAGCATGAACGCATAATAAAGCTGAGAGGTAATTATTACTTTTATGAGTGATATGGCTGAATATGAAATGTATTTTTCTTTTTGTATTTTTTTTAATCTAAACAGTTGTGTAACTCTCTTTGTTTGGGGTCCCGCAGACCTTGTTTACATGCAAGTCTGACCTTATCAAAATCCAATTTGTGCTGAGTTGGTAACGCCTCCCTTTGCCACAAACTGCACATTGTACAAAGGTGATAATATGGAAATAAAGAGCAGACTTCTAAAAAAAAACAACAAAAAAACACTGTGACATTTGATAACGTGTCAAGCATCACAGAATCAAAACAGATGTAGAAACAGAAGAAGACTAAGAGCAAGAACAACTAAAGTCAATTACAAAAAACTCAAGAGGAGAAAAATGTATGAGGAAAAAAAAAGGGAAAGAGAGTAAAAAAAACATGAACGACACAGTGATGAGGCTAAAACAAGGCCCTTGTTATGGTTCCTGAAAAGTTGACGTCTTACAGATGCGAGGTTTCAGCTCGATTTCAAAACATCTGTGCTGAGTGAGCCTTTGCATGCATGTCTTCGCATGCAGTGACGCCGGTGATTAGCTTAAACAAAGCAAGAAATCTTGTCATGTGTCTCAAAACAGCGGATAAACAGTCTCTGATTTGAATGTGTAAATGTCAGGCGGGACAGATGATGAGCGGAGCGGAGAGAGAACAAACTCCTTCACACACCCATGTGCATGCAAATACATTCTTACGCTGCTCAGCACGCACACACACCTACACACACACATACACACTTTTTTAAATTTTACTTTAAGTCCACAAACTAGCATTAAGACTTCATCTGCTATGATGTTTACTAAAGGCCATTTGATACATACAAAGAAAACCTCTCTCTGCACACACTGCTCGGAAGAACTACTCTGAACATAATCCTCAAATGTAGAATATACATAAAAAAAACGGCAAAGCCTACCAAAAACTTCAATATTTCAGGTTTGTATTTGTGTAAAGACCAAGTAACAGGTTTGTGAAGGCCCACTTCACACATGAATTGCATGAACACATTAACAAAAGCATGCATGCACAGTCGTACACTTCCAATACACCCACACTGACTGCTACAGCTGCGCATGCTATTTGAGCCCTGCAGATAGAAATAAAACATCCCACATGTGAGCAAACATGAATTTTCACAACACGAATGTGAGTAAATTCAGAGCAAAAAGGAACACATGTATAAATACCAGCCATATTTAGAAAATGCTACTTTAACAAGTCGCATTGTTCTTGTTATTTTTTTGTAGTCATTCAGTGCATTAAGCATAGGAAACAGCAACTAAACACACCTACTCTACAGAAAATGATTCACTCCTAAAGTCATACAAAAAAAATCAAGAAAATACTGAAATGATATAGTTAAATATACAAAAACAATAGAACAAAACTGCACATTGCAAATGCTCTTAAAACACAGACAGTAGCCCAGACCACACAGCAATTATTACCACATAAAAATATATACAGAGAGAGAAATACACATGAAAGACTGTAGACAAGTGAATACTAATATTGAAATACACATATTACACATACTAGTAGTGTGATCTCTGCAACACATATGTGAAACACACATACACACACACACACCCACACACAAAAAAACATCCAAAAAGCTGTCCGTAGTCAACGGAGAAAAGTGTAAAAAAAATGTTGTGTGCGCAGGATGGAACACACACACACACACACACACACACACACACACACACACACACACACACACACACACACACACACACACACACATAAAATGATAAAATATCACAAATAAAAGCAAATGTTTACTCATTTCAAAAACAAGCCAGCAGTTGCATTATTAATGCAGGTATTAATTACATATATGTAGACAGGCGTGTACACACGCAGGCAGAAACACACACTGCTGTGGCTGGAATATTGTGAGATGCAAAAGCCACAACAAGCCAAGATGCTCAAGTACAAACAAACAAAACAGTTTTCTTTTTTGTTTATGCTCTTGTACATAAATTTTAGAAGTTTGAAAAAAAAAGACAGATTCTAGTTACATGTGAAAGCACTGAGCTGTGCAAAGATGCAAGGAGACGGTTTAACAGCCGCTGATAGCAGCAAGCTGATGCCACCCACGGCCCCAACGATGCCTTTCTGAAACTGAGTGAACATGTTTATATTTACTTATTGTCTCATTTTAGGTCAGGGGGACCAAATGAACAGTGCATGACATTTAATGCCTTTTCAGAAAAACCTTTCTGATAGCCAAAAAAAAAAAACACAGCAAGAAATAGGAGAAGGGGCAACAGGGAGCAGCAGATGCCTCAAAGGTTTCCAAATGTTATCAAAAGTCTTTCAGTTCACCACAGCTTGATACTTATTCATCCAGAGATAAATTTTGGATCAGTATTAAAGGCAGAATTTGACTCGCAGCAACGAATTAGTGGAAGGTGTGGAGATACAGAAGCAGCAGCCTGTGTTTGAAACATAATTACCCAAAGACTTAAACTCCAGATGTGAACTAAATGATCCAGTCAACAGTGAAGTTGCATTTTATTTTATTACACCCTCTTGCAGAAAGAGCAGGGCAAAAACATCCAACGTGTTATTTTTGAAACTTTTGGTTTGTCATCAGGCTGAAAGGCATTTTCATTCAGGCATGTAAGGCTGGAAACGAGGTGCTGGGAAAAAAAAGAAAAAAAAAGAGAAGAAAAAAAGCCTGCATTCAGATAAAATGTCAAAAGAAAAGCAGTGACTCAAACTGTGTATTAGGATGACTGTGATCATTCAAAAAATTTAACTCTTTGTAGCCAGCAGCAGAATTTTCAATTTGAACCACTTCAGCAGTGAAACGCCACAAGAACATGACAATATTCAAGCCACTGTCACTTCAGATTTATTTTCTTTTTTACTTTTCCTCTTCTGTTTTCTCTCTCTCTCTCTGTCTTGTTCTCTCTTTTTTTAAAGCCAGCATTTGTTGTTGCTGAAAAGGTTAAACAATTTTTTTTTCCAGTCGAAACTGAGTGGGTTGTCAGAGAACCGAACATTTCACAAGGCAAATTTCCCCTGGTGCTCTGGTAATATTATCACTCCAAAGCATCACGGTTTCAGAATGACTTATGGATTTATTTATAAGAAGAAAACAAGTCTGACACCAATTAAAACAAAAATACAGCCACATGCCACAGTCTATACATCAGTGTGACCAGCATAAATTAAATATCATGTCAGGTTTTTGGCAGTGTTGCAATTTCAAAGCCGATTCCTTTAACTGTTCTTGTTGTTTCTTTGTGTTTTTTTTTTTTTATTCGCAAAGTACAATTTAAATGTCGCCTCCAAAACACTTTAACAATAGTACAAACAGGCTCATGCCTCCCAATATGAGGTAAATGTCAATGCACAGCAACACCTCTATAAATGCACCTCAAAATAGAAATAATCGGTTGCAAACATTTAACATCCCTCCTACTACCGCCGAAAAACTTTATATGTCACCTTCAAAAGTTCATCGAACAAAGTAATTCTCGTTCTGATTCAGAGTTTCACTATTACTACAGAGTTTTATTTATCGAAAAACACAAACCCAACGCAAACAAACCGCACTTTTCGCACCGGGTCGGACTTCCATAATTACATGGCATTATTTTTTTTACTCGACAATCAATTGTTTGGTTTGGTCTGTCACACTCTGGCACCCGGAGAAACTTTCAGGGGCCTCCAACTAGCAGGAGCTTTGTGAGAGAGAGAGAAAAAAAAAAAAAAAAAAGAAATAAATGCTACCGACAACAATTTTTTAGCGTCAGCCGAAAGCAGAAAACCAAAAGTCAAAACAGAGAACCAAGGTGGACAATTTTTCCCGAGACGGCAGAGACTGGGTTTGTCTCTGTGGGACGTAAGCAGCTGCCGCCAGGGGGGGGGGACGACCGTCGAACCCGAGCCGGTCTGCAGGGAGCACCTGATAAACGTGACACCGTCCGACATGACTGTGTCACCTAAAAATACAAAGGGGGGAGACAGAGCGGCTTTACTCGGCGTCTCTTTTACTATCGCAATTAGTCAGAAAGCAAGAGAGAAGACGCAGAGGCTGGGGCTTTGATGAGATCAGGCACGGCGTGTTTCAAAAAGTGAAAAGGAAGCCGAGAGGATGAGAGGCTGGAGGGTAGAGCAGCAGAAATCTGCCTTTTCCTTTTCCTCTGCTGCGTATGTTTTGACATTTAAAAAAGAAAAGGAGAAGGAAGGTTTTTTTTAAAAAAAGGCAGAACAAAAGAGTTGGATGGATTAAAAAATGTGAGCTTCAGAGGAGAGTGAAGATATAAACAAATAGGGGAAAGTTTGAAATTTAATAGGATGGTTTAAATGATCAAAAACAGACTTAAAAACAATCTAGTCGAAGTTTCAGATATAAGCACAAATTAGCTTTCATGTGTTTTTGCATTGGTGATAATTTAAGATGGAAGTGAAAAGGTAAAATAATAGAAAGACTGTAAACAAAGCAGGCAGGAATTAGAAAAAACAAAACAACAAAAAAACGCGTCAGCACTCCGAGCCGAATTGTGACGCTTCTGGACACACGCAGCAAGAAGAAAGAAAGAAAAAAATGTTCTGTCATAAATCAAGCTTTAGACCAAAGAGTCATAGTTTACATTTCAGTTTAAGCACAGGTTTCTAAACGCCGGGCTCAGTCTGAATCATGTCACCTTTAATGCCTCGTCGATCAAAGCAAGCTTCTCTTTTTGATTCGGTTTCAGAGCAGGCGGAGAAAAAAGAAAGAAAAGATGTGCTTTTCTTTCCCTCCCTGTCGTGTTCCTTTGTGTGCTGGTTTTTTTTTATTGTCTCAACAGAATTGAGAGAAAAGTGAAAGAAAAAAAACATTAAAAAAACAAACAAAAAAAGAGGTGTGTGAAGAAAAAGAGAGAGAAGACTTAACAAAGCAAAGTGACACACAGAGAGACATGTTGGTTAGGCTGTGGTGCGTGTCGACCTGCCTCTGAGCTGACAGAGCAGGGATATGTGGGAGGCTGCACAGACGCTCACTAAAAGTCCCTGGGAGAGCTGTGGCCTAAAAAAAAAAGCAAAAAAAAAAAACGGCCGACTCCATTTTGAAGTGAGATGTGAAAATGACACCACCATCTGTTCGAAGTGTTGAAGTGGTGAAGAGAGCAAGGCCTCACACACCTCTGCACAAGAAAACGCTCTGCTTTTACTTCACATCACCTCTCCTGAGTAGTAATCCCTGAAGCTCAGACTAATAAATTGTGATTTATTTATTCATTTATTTATTTTTTTACAGATCTTCGCCGGGTGACCCCGGGTGAGGTCTGGATCATGTGGTACTATGGATTAAATCAAGTGGTTTGAACTTTACTCATCGTGACTAATAACGCAACCTGCCCGTCTGCAGCTGGCGTAAAACAAGGCGTAGATCGAGAGTTGAGCTCGGAAAAACTATGTGGAGAAAGTGAATGAGTAACACTCTCATCCACCTCAAGAAGAAAGAAAGAAAAAAAACCACACGCACTTTACAATCAAGGTGCTCGACACCAAGCCATGTGATCCATGTGATTTCTGACCAAAGGAGGTCTTTGGATGATACATATTTGTAAAGGGAAACTCATCGGTCCTTCAGCGTAACACCACACAGCTCTAAAAAATCAAGGGAAGCAAACTTTATATAATTCAAATACGGGCTGTGCTGAACCGAGCATCGGACGGCTTCAACCTTATCACGTTTCCTTATGTTACAACCACAAACCGCAACGCTCTTTATTGGAATGTACCGATTTAAAAGCAGTGTATCGTTGTGAAGAAGAAATGCTTTATGATTTTTCAATTAAAAGAGAAAAGAAAAAATAGCGTAGCATGTAGCCCCTTGGTACTCCGATAGCACAAAATAAAAACCCAGCTCAAACAAATTGCTTTGAAAATTCACCAAACTGGTGAGAACAAACAAACAGAGCAGTCAACGTGTGTGTAATTTTAGAAATAAGTATGAATCCAGCTGTACTTTGAAGTCGTCAGAGGTTTGTTGGGGAACAAACAGCATCAAGCAGAAGAACAAACGCAGCAGGAAGGTCAGGGACGAAGCTTAAAACAAGGCTCAACGTTTGAACATCTTAAGGAGCATCCATCATCTGAAAATAAAGTGAGAACCAGACCCGGAGAAGCAGCCAAGAGAGCCGTGCTAACTGAGGAGGAGCTGCACAGAGCAGCTGCTCAGGTGGAAGAACCTGCTAAGCCAAGCAATTTAGAGCATGTCTGCTACGTTAGCAAAGGTCTGGAAGAAAGTGAACAAAATGGAACCCAAACAGCAGCTTTTGTCTTGTTTTAAAATAACTAAACAAAAACAGATACAGTTTGGGAATAAAACGGCCTCACTAGGACTGACAATTTAGACAGGATGAGAAATTCAGGCTCTCACTTCTTTCCAAAATCTACTAAATTTTAAATCTTCAGCTGTGACATTTAGTCATGTAGAATATCCTCCTATCGCTCTGAATATGTTGGTCTTTGGGTTGTTCAGCCGTGCAGATCAGCAACATGCTTCATGTCATTTTGACTAAGGACTTATTGTGTGGATCCTAGACAGAGTGAAAAGGGCCGGTCATAATGGAGCCCAGACGTGATGTGCTGCTTTTGTTGCTGATGAGTCAGTATCACATGAAATTCTTAAATGTCGTGTCGCAAGTATCCAGCTTAGTGTTACGTGACTTTAATTAAAATGTGCGCTTGCATAAGGAGACGGAGAGGGAGAGGAGGTCAAGTCATCATATCCGATGGGCGCTTCAGTTTTCTGGGGATTTTCAAAGGACATTAAACTTCCCGGCTCGTCCCAGCTTACAGGAAACAGCCGACAACCTGTGCAGCCAACAGATCCACCTGCTGAAATCACAAGAGATTTCACACATGACTGAGAGGCAGACCGGCTGGCGTTCCCCCGGCAACAGGTAACAATGGGGAGAACACAAACAGAGGTGAGCTCGGCCATGTGACCGACTCCATTAGCAATGGCTCAGTGTTACTTTCGGTTTGGGACATAAAGACAACAACAGGTATTTGTGACGCTGGCGCTGCTTCCTGGTTTGCTACAGCCACAGCATTCAATGAGTTTGCAATCAGTCATATATTTGAGATATGGAGTTCGGAGGAAGTGTTTCCCTCCTTACCAATCGACAGATTTTAATATCAGACAAAGATAAGGTGAGTAAATATAGAAACGAGTTTTCAAATTATTTTCTTTTAAAGTATAAAAAAAATAAGCTATAAACACAACCAAAGTAGTAAAAGTAATTTGATAAATTATGAATTCCCTAATAAACTAAATGTTTTGGCCAATAATAGGTCTGACATGGTATAAAACTGACCAACCAGTTTATTTAGTTATTATTATTTATTTCATTTGTTTACAGTTTAAAATGAACATGTCCAATGTTGGTAATAATAAAAGTTAAAAGGAGTAGAAAAACCAATCACATAGTCTATACCTGACTTTTCTCTCACAAGTCAATTCAGTCCAACTTTAAGCATCAATCAACCACACTGACTTCCTCCTGCACTTTTGAAAACACAAAACAACAATACACAAAAAAACATAAAATATCTGTATAACAATACTCTATAGAGTCAATATACTTCATTATACCTCGACAGCATGCTATGCTTTGTTTAGTTTAAGAGTAAAAATTGATCTTTTGTTTCTTCATGAACAGCAACAAAGTTCCATTATTTTAGTTCTGACTTTTTAATTATTATTATTATTATTATTATTTCTGATCCTGTCAAATTATAAATGCAATCTCTTTTATGATATATATATATATATATTTTTTTTTTTTTCTTTTTATGTCATCATACATGTCCAACATGAAGATGTTTGGCAGTGTGAAGTCTGAATCTGCTTTGATTCTTCTGGACCTGGACGACTTAACTGAACCGTTCTGTTCTCCAAAAGAACATTTTAAAAGTGACTGTCCAGCCATCGGTTCATGACCTTCAGCTCAGGTGAACTCGGGTTATGCAGCAGGACAGTGATTTAGCAAAACCATAAACATTGATCAGAGTGGCCTAGTAAAAGTCTGGACTTGAATCTGCTTAAACAGAGCAGTAATGCCACCTGGTAGTTATTGGAAACGCTTGACAGCAGCTGCTGTTGCCAATGGTGACATGTTAGGGTTAAGGGTCTATTACTTTTTCAATTAGTTTCAGGTTGAACTGGCTGATCTTTATTTTTTTTTTTACCTTATTAAATAAAAACATGACTTGAAATCTGCTTTTTATGTTTATTTAAATAATTGTTGCCTGATATCAACATTATGCATTTAAGTGACAAAAGAAAAATCGGAAGGAAACTGAATGGGGACTAACTTTTACGTCACTGTAAATCACAGTTTGAGTTTATGACGTTATATGACACAGAACATCTTAATTCATTATGATTCACAAATCTGTTACCTTAACAGAAGAGTTTTCGACCAACATGTCTTCCTTGACATAAGGTAGTCAAACAAAAAATTGATGTGACCATCTGTTAATATTGAAAATACAGAGGAGAAAACATTATGAATCATTTCAGCTCAGATCAGAATACGGTCAGGACGCTCAGACATTAAATGACTGGAAAGGGAACCGCAACCCAAGGCCCAATGTGTGGTTTCCATCAGAGTGTTCATGTAGTGAACCGCTTTGTCTTCCAATGAAAGGACAGGAAGTCATTTTGAAAGACAGGAAGGCTGCGCTCACGTGTCATTCAGTGAAATCACGAAAGCAACCACAAGCCGAGAGGATATCTTGGAGAAATAATCATAAAAAAAACAAGCCTTCCGTAAGTGTGAGTCGTGAAAACACTGTAGTCTTTGTGGAAAAGCTTTTGTGTGTGTGTGTGTGTGTGTGTGTGTGTGTGTGCGTGTGTGTGTGTGTGTGTGTGTGTGTGTGTTTAATCAGAGATCTATATCAGACGTAGAGTCGGTTGCAAAAGAAGCGACCCGCGTTGAAGCGACTGAAATCTATTCCTGGGTTACATTGAAATGCGGCAAATTAAAATGATCCGAAAGAAAACAAAACTGCTGACTGTTTCCAAGCTCAGAGTTAACAGAGGAGCATCCCATACACTCCCACTCTCTTCACTGTATGCAAAGTCTAAAGGATCCCGCCTTTTCTAGGCTGCTGAGCCTGCAGCCTAGAAAAGGCTGCAGGCTCAGCCTTTTCTAGGCTGAGCCTGCAGCCTAGAAAAGGCCCCTGTTTGCATCCAGCTGTGAGGAACTCATTTACAAAAGGAGCCGATTCAAACAAATGTAGAGATAATGAAACTTTTCTTTCCATATTCATTTCAAACAAACTGGGTGTCAGCTTTCTGCCAACCCCAGAGCAATTGTTAAATACATATACAAATACTTACTTAATCACATAAAGCGCAGAATTTATGAATCAAATTGAATTCTTGATTTTTTTTATGCGGGGGAACAAAATATCAATATCTACGGTTAAAAAAAAATAAAATCCTCAAAGTTCTCCGAGTCAGAAAGGTTTCAATCTTAGCTGAGTCACACTGATATCCTTAAATGACACCAAGGCAGGTAAATTACACCACTTTACCTCGCTTCTTAAAACCTCTGCAGTAGAAAACATCGTAAAGTTGTGGAAGCAGAGACATCAGGAGGAAGACAGTCAAACTTCCCAACAAATATCATGATGCCCATCTTAAAGTCATAACATTTTATGCCAAAACCTATCTCTAAAAAATTAGGCCCCAAGTAGAAACAAATGTAAGAAAAAAAAAAATAAATAAATATATATATATATATATAAAAAGTCAATTTAAAGAGCTGTGCTTGAACAACCTTGAGAAACTCAAAACTACAAAGTAGGAAAAATTTATATTATTCACATGTGCACTGCTGAAACACATAAAACTGACTTGAATAGTTAATGGCGTGAACGGAAAAAGTACATTCATCACATCGAGTAAATCTCACAATATTCACCCGTCTTAAATTTTCCGTTGTTTAACAGCAACTTTGCTTTATGAACATTTTCCACATGACATTCTATTTCTTTCATGTTCCTCGCAGAACCATCATTTCTTTCGAGCAAAACAAATCGCATCCATATGAGCATGTATGTATTAATGTTGTGTCCAAATGCTTGAATCCTTACAGGCTAAAAAGCGGCTCAGTGTGTGGAATTCCAGTCATGGCAAAAATAAACTCATGCTGTAATCGACAATAATTGTCAGCTTGTTACGTCTGGAGCTTCATGCAGACATGCTCTCCATGCAGCAACGTAACGAACCAGTCGGATGGAGTCACTTCTCACACCTGAGACAGACTTCGGTCACATTCGTCCCTCCATTCACAGACAGCAACAACAAAGAAGGAGAAGGAGGAGAAGAAGAAGAAGGAGGACAAGAAGAAAGAGAAGAGTGGTCAGAATGTGGGTTAGCTGCAACACATTTTGTGGTTGCAAAACTTAATAAAAACACAATAGGATGTTTTTTTCTAATAGTGCAGCTTCAGCTGACGTCAGAACTGTGGCAAACGCATCAGCAAAAACACCAGCTACAAATTTCAAAGTTCCTTAGATCTGAAGTCAGGCTTCTGGTTTTGCACCTTAAGCTTCAATATGAAGTATAAATATTAGGGATGTGCCGATCAGGTTTTTTTCTACCGATCCCGATACCGATCACCCCTGAGGGCCGATCGCCGATCGCAGAGTTACTGAATGAAAACTTCCTGTTAGCATGGCGGCTAGCTAGTTACTGCTAGTTCTGATTGGCTGTTTCTGACTGAACGGAGAATTTATGCAGAACAGGGAGGAGATTGATTATTTTTTTTAGAGATTATCTGTCTCATGTTAGGACAGAGAAAGTTTTAATAC